>JAVJIF010027325.1:0-61711 GCA_038442645.1 Agave tequilana | reverse complement strand
GAAATAAGGAAAAAGGAAAAAGGAAAAGAATTGATAAAGAGAAGATATTCTCTTTGACTAGAAAAATGAAATATTAGAAACACAGATTCCCGGGTTTAAGTCGAGGATACTGAAAACATTTCGGAAAATACCGAAATCGCCCCGAAATCAAGTATCTCGGAACGACTCGCAAAATGTACCAAAAATCAATAATAATATTTTAAGACTCATAGTGGAATCCGTTTTAAGAAATACTTTATAGTTTTAAAACTAAAAATCCCGGAATCAATTAGCTACCGACTCCGGTGGAATTTTCATAAATTTATAAAATACTCATAAAAAGTATTTAGGTAAGAAATGTGATTTTAAGAGAAAATGTCTAAAGGACCATCTAGAAATTCAAATCCGATTGCAAATTAAAAATCTGGGAATCGGTCAGCGGCACTGGCCGACACCGGTTTTGAAGATTTTCATTTAAATCAAGAAAATTCCAGAAAATCATAGAAAATATATAATATTGGAAAATGATATTTAAAATTAAAATCGGTCAAACTCAGGAAGTAAATCAAAAAATAAGATCGAAAAATCTGAATACGCAACTAAGTACGTATTCCGGGAGCGGGGTGTTACAATCCATCCACCTTACAAAATTGCGTCCTCGCAATTTCGTTAAGGGGTTAAATGAACACAAAGGGGACATGGACGGGAACAAAGGCTTCGAAAAACCAAAACAGGGAAAGATGGAATAAATTAGGAATCAAAGGAAGGATGATCAAGATAGAATAGATAACTCTGCACTTGTCGTTGGAATGTACAACCAAGACTCAAGCATTCCAGTTGCAAATTTCTTTACCATTAATTTGCCGACTGGTTGTACTGAGGAAGTTAGAGCCTAAGCTCTGATACCATCCTGTAACGCCCCGATCCCACGGGTACGGGGACGTCACTGCAACGTATATACGCAAGTCAAAAGTACCTTCACGTATATACGCTAAGCATCAGTAAAGGCAAGAATCAGAGTACGGAAGCAAATGGTGCATTATACATTCCAACACATGAGTACAATTACAAAGTTATCACCAGAAGTGATCCAACATTACATGAATATTACATCACTGATATGCGCAAATGCGGGAATACATGAAAATGTACAAGTATGAACAGTATAAAAGGCACTCACGAGTTTTACTAAAAGGAAACTCGAGAGGCACACAGGGGCCTGGAAGGATGGAGCTCTGCAAGGTCTGCTGGAGATCCACGCTACTGCTGCGCTACTCTGGTCAGCAACAGGGAGAATTCATACGCTCCTAGCTCCATGACCTGGACGTGAGGTCCAGGGGAGTCAGTGACACTCCCCAGGCGAGTAGTACCAATACCAAGTGGCGAAGCAGGATAAGCACAAGTGTGCATATAACAAATGATATCAAGTAAGAGTACTCAGGAGGCAGGAAGGTTAGAGCAGGTATGAACAGGTATAGCATAATAATCATAAAACAGGAAATCCGATATAAAGCCGGTTACAAGCAAAACTGATTGTATAAGCTTAGGTCACGGCTCTATGAGACTAGTACATCGAAGGAATAATCCAAACAAGAAAACACTCATCTATATACCTTTATCTCATATCATCGTAATCCAAGCACATACAACCCGAGTTACAAAGTAGTCATAACAGGAACACATAACAGGCATGACAGGAATACATAACGGGAATCATAACATGCATGACAGGAGTACATAACGGGAATCATAACATGCATAGCAGGTGTAACAGGAATCATAACAGGAGTAGCATGTGTCACAACAGGCATCGTTATTATTATTACTCGTCTGACCCATATATCTAGGTATGTGTCCAGGTGTACATCCTAACACACATACATCCATATATAAGCAAGGCGAGGGTTGTTACCGGAAGTAGATGAAGAACTGATAGAGCTTCTTATAGTAGTTCCCATACACCTGGGACCAGCTTGAGGGCCCTAAGTCCCCCTAACACGAATCTCCTGTGGGCCCTGAGTCCCACTAACACGTACCGCCAATATTTTATTCCATCACTATAAGCAAGGTATCATTCCGGCATCCATCACTTCCTCCCATTCCCGTCCAAGTTGTAGCTTATTAAGAATTATCAGATTACGGGAAATAACTGGACATAACAGGAATAGCCCTACAGATTCAAGAGGTGGCCCCCACCGAGTATGGTGTGGCACTTTGTTCTGAGGGGATGGATTCTAGAGATGGCCCCCACGGATTCAAGAGGTGGCCCCCACCACGTGTGTGATGTGGCACTTTGCTCCGTGTGGCACTTAGTTCCATTCAGAATAACAAGACAGGATTCCCGTAAACATGATAATCACAAAGTCAAGTATATCATGCTGGGTGTTTAAGTGATAGCATGACAGGATGGTGATATTTAACAAGCAACCAATCATGATAAGAGATTGATGATAGTCTGGTGGTAGATGATAACAATCAATTGCCAAGTGATATACATGTGTTAAATGGAAGCATGAAACCGACAGGTCTGAAGTAATGACATGGCAGGTGGTAACATAGAAGTAACCCAAGGTCAACGACCACGAAGGGTCGGCCAAGCATGGTATGCGATAAAGAAGTAAGAATAGCACAGGCATGGTACAAATATAAGAATGAAACAAGCAGTTGCATGGCAATACATAGACATGGAAATATAAAGTGACAAGAGGTGACATACATCAAGTAATGAGTCATGAAGTATCAGTCATGAAGCACAAGTAAGAATAATATATTGCACATGCACCAAGGATAAGATCCAGATTCAAGAAAGAAATCAACTATAACAGACAGCCAAAGTTAGTCGACTAGGTGGAATGGTTAGTCGATTAATAAAGGGGTTAGTCGACTAATATTCTGGTATAGTCGACTAAAACTGGGTTCCAGAGAGTTGGGTTTCTGATTCAGGAAAAGTTAGTCGACTAGGGTAGAAAGAGTAGTCGACTAACAGTGATTTCAAGTCGACTAACAGACACTCTAAGTCGACTAAAACTGTGTAACAGAGAGTTGGGTTTCTGATTCAGGAAAAGTTAGTCGACTAGGGTCAAGGGAGTAGTCGACTAATCGAGGTTTCTAGTCGACTAATAAATAACCTAAGTCGACTAAAACTGTGTTCTAGAAAAGGTTACGTTTCAAATAGAGATCTCTAGTCGACTAATCCCTAGGTCAAGTCGACTAATTGTGGTCTGAAAACAGAGTTCAGAACAGAATCTGATGGTTGTGTTTGATGTCAAATAGCATGATTTGAAGACACAAGTATACATGGTATGAAGACACAAGTATACTAAGAATTATCCAAGTCTTGGTGAGTAAGAATTACTCACTTAGATCGGTTACTTGAAGCTTTACGCGTTCAGAAAGATCGAGGTCGACAATATCACCAAATTGATCCAAGGCGATACGATTGACGAAGAAATATATGATCCCAATCCAAAGTAGTAGTTGCTTGAGGTGGAGATGATGACTTTGTGGTGTTTTTTAGAGTTGGGTTGAGGTTGAGATGAAGGAGAAATCTTGTGGAGACAAATTCTTTGGTGAAGTGAGAGAAAAGAAATAGAAATGAAAAGGAAATGTTTATATAGGATTTAGATTTGTAAAGGAGGTGCAATTAATGTAGAAGAGAGGGGGTTTTGCAAATAGGAGAGGATGAGGTGTCCCTCTTTTGGCCACTTGGCCGGCCATGGAAGAGAGAGAGAAAGAGAGGCATTAATGAGAAAGTTGGTGGAAGTGTGGGAAAATGGTTGGAAATTGGGAAAAGCTTGTGGCTTGTGGAGGAAGGAAGGAAATAAGGAAAAAGGAAAAAGGAAAAGAATTGATAAAGAGAAGATATTCTCTTTGACTAGAAAAATGAAAATATTGGAAACACAGATTCCCGGGTTTAAGTCGAGGATACTGAAAACATTTCGGAAAATACCGAAATCGCCCCGAAATCAAGTATCTCGGAACGACTCGTAAAATGTACCAAAAATCAATAATAATATTTTAAGACTCATAGTGGAATCCGTTTTAAGAAATACTTTATAGTTTTAAAACTAAAAATCCCGGAATCAATTAGCTACCGACTCCGGTGGAATTTTCATAAATTTATAAAATACTCATAAAAAGTATTTAGGTAAGAAATGTGATTTTAAGAGAAAATGTCTAAAGGACCATCTAGAAATTCAAATCCGATTGCAAATTAAAAATCTGGGAATCGGTCAGCGGCACTGGCCGACACCGGTTTTGAAGATTTTCATTTAAATCAGGAAAATTCCAGAAAATCATAAAAAATATATAATATTGGAAAATGATATTTAAAATTAAAATCGGTCAAACTCAGGAAGTAAATCGAAAAATAAGATCGAAAATCTGAATACGCAACTAAGTACGTATTCCGGGAGCGGGGTGTTACAATTAACAATGCAAGATATAGAAAGAGATGAGAGTTGAGAGATAGAAGATCAAACGCAAACACCGGGATATGTTTTGAGGTTCGAGCCAATGCTCTACGTCTCCGCCCTCACACAGAAGGATTTTCACTATCCACTATTGGATCTTTCACAAAGGGACCTCCACTAAGGAATTACAACTTACAACGTTGGAGTACACAACTCCAACTCTCACGCCTCTGTAGGTCACCTAGAAGGGGGTTAATAGGCGACTAGCTAATCAAATGAAAAACTAATGCAGAATTAAAATTAATTATGCAAACTAAAGTTATTATGCAAACACATAAAGTATAACACAAGAGTGTAACCGGATTTCTGGTGATGGGTTCTATTGGCCCAGAGGCTCTTCACTCTAGTTTTGATGATGATTAATTCATGTAGTTATAGTTTACTAATAATCTTGTAATATTTAGTTTCAGATATTTGATCAAGTAATTAGTAGGTGATTAGCTTCAACAAAAGAGTTTTGGAGCTTTCACATGTTGATTTAAGAGCTCGAGCGTCAAGATCACATCTAGTACTCGGTTGGAGTCAAGCTCGTTTGGATCGCGTTTGGATCGAGTCGACTTGGAGAAGGAATTCTACAAGAAGACCTCGGTTTGTTTAGTTTAAAATTGTGTTTAGATCTTATGTAAAGATTAGATAGTGTTGATATGCCCAAGTTCACATACACACACAAGTTTAAATGTTTGGTTTGGGTTTTCGGTTTAACCAGTTTCGGATTTCATGTCAAAAACATAGATAGATATCTTTATATGTATATTGGATTCTATCCATATACAATATATGCTTCAAAGTTGTTTCAATATCATGTTTTTGTATTTACATGAGTTTGAAGAAAACGGTTTTCCATTTCAAAATTTAAGTTTTGAAAAATACGGATTTTAGTTTAAGGCAAAATTTCAATATCACAAAAATGGTTCAAATTGTTTATAATATGTGTTGAATTTTTATCACACATATTTTTATTTTAAAATCTTATAAGAACATATTTTTGTAGAATTTATGTGATTTTATAGGATTTATTTGATAATAAAAAAACAAGTTTTTTAAATCCCTAAAATTGGACTTGGCCTTTTGCCGGTTGACCGGACGATCGACCGCTGCAAAAGTCGGTCAACCAGTCTGATCGACCAACGTGCACAAACGTGCACGCCAGTTTGGACTGGTGGGCCGGTCGACGGGGCGGTCGACCGTCCAGAGAGCTCTGCTCTCTAGAAATGGCCCCGGTCGACCGGCAGAGAGTAGCTGCTCTTTGTATCCAATCCCGGTAGACTGGGCGGTCGACCAGCAGAGAGCCACTGCTCTCTGTTTTTAGGCCCGATCGATCGGGCGGTCTACCAGTGGCACAACAGTCATAAAAATGACCGTTGGCCGGTCGATCGGGCGGTCGACCGGAAGGTCATTTCTTACCTTTCCTGCTGCCAACGGGCAGATTTATTTGTGGGTTATAAATACCCTCTTCTTTGACTGATTTCACCAAGATCTGAGAAGAGAAAATTTTACATCTTTCAAGTATTTTTCAGCAAGAGTTTTTGGTGTTAAAGATTTATTTTTATTTGTTTTTAAAGTGTTGGAAATTCAAAGAAAATAGAGTCTTTTGGGAATTGATTTTTGATCTAAATTTCAAAATCTATTTGGAGATTTTTTTCAAGTGTTTTTCTTTGTTCCAAACACTTTATTTTCTCACACTTGAGCTATCATATCTATCATATCTATAGGATCTTGTTTTAGTGAGAAAAGTTGTTTGTGGTCTTTGTGATCACCTAGAGTTGTAAACCTTCTTTGTATTGTTGATATCCCTCTAGTGAGAGGTGATTATGGAGGTTGTGTTGGTATCCTTCTAAATGTAGAGGTGATTGAGGTTGGAGTTAAGCTAAATACCTAGACCCTCTAGTGAGAGGTGGTTGTGATTATTTGGCTTTATGCCTATCCTTCAATTGTGAGGTTGATCTTGTGTGGTTTAGTGCCTTGCCTCTTGTGAAGAGGTTGTATTAGTTGAGAGAGGGGTTGTGTACTCCAATTTGTATTACCCAAATCCTCAGTGGAGGTTCCCTGTATGGGAAGTCCTGTGTGGAGGATATAGTGAAAATCCTTCTGTGTGAAGGCGGGAACGTAAAGCAATGGCTCGAACCTCGAAACATATCTTGTTGTTAGCGATTGATCCACTATCTCTAAACTCTCTCTCTTATTTACCTTGCATTGCATCATATTGTTCATATCTTATATGCTTGGTTTGTTTGTGTGCCTCACTTGTGTTGAACTAAGAGAGTTTCATATAGCACGTCAATTCTTATTTAGAGGAATTTAGAGGAGATAGTCCAAAACCCTTTACCGGGAATTCGGCTACATTCTTTGGTTACACTAAGTGTGTTGTAATTTTTTAATTTCGCATTATTTGTCATTAGATTAGCCATACACCTATTCACCCCTCTCTAGGTGTACATTTAGGTTCTGGACTATCTCCTCAAGATTCTTCTAGATTAAGAGTTGAGGTGCCACTATGACGTTCTTGGTTGAATACAAGTGTGAGCAAACAAACAACCCAAGCATGTATTCAATTAAGCACAAAATATATCAAGCATATAGAGATGAACAATAAAAACATGCAAGATATATAAACACAAGTAAGAGAGAGATAAGTAATCGCAAACATGAGAGATTTGTTTCGAGGTTCGAGCATACTTGCTCTACGTCCCTACCTTCAACACTATAAAGGATTTTCACTATAATTGATCCCCCAAGATCTCTTGGTGCCGCAACACCTAGAACGAGCTCTCTCAAGAACTCTTGGACCCGCATATCCCTCACTTGTTCATAAAAACAACTAACTTGTCGAGGTCGCACCTCTACAAATTCCCAATACAATCACTTCTCTTGATCACAAAATAACTCACAACAAGGATCCCTAGAGGATTGATATAGCAATAGATGACTCAAGCTTGTGTGAAAAAACAAGATAGATGTGGAGGTGAAAAATCTCAAGAAAACACTTTTGAAAACACAAGAGATTTACTCTTGAAAACTCACTTTTAGATATGAAAATGAAGCTCTAAAAACTTGCTTAGAAATTCTAAAAAAGTGCGCTAGAAAACAGTCTAAAAATCTTACCCAAAAATCGCCAAAACACCCCTTTTTAAGGCATCAGAAAACTAGCCCTTGGGGGGCTAGATGGCCTGTCGGTAGACCGGCCGGTCGACCGGCCAACGGTCATTTTTCAGACCGTTGGGGTTGTCGATCGACCGCACCTAGGTCTTGACCTATCGGTCAATCGCTCGATCGACCGAGGCAAGAAGCAGAGAGCACTGCTCTCTTGGTCGGTCGACCGCGCGGTCGACCGGCCCTCAAGCCAGGGCTCTGTGCACGTTCTGTGCACATCGGTCGATCGCTCGGTCGATCGACCTTTGGTTCGGTCGACCGGTCGATCGACCGCCAGAAGCCCAAATCAGGGTTTTATAGGATGAAAACTTGATCTTTTTAAAACCCTAAAATTTTATTTAAATCCAATAAAAATCCACAAAAATGAGTTCATTAAAACACTTTGAATTACAAATATGTGTAATCAAAAATCAACAATTATTACAAACATATTGAACTATTTTTGCGATAAAGAATTTTCGCCTTAAACCAAAACCCGTATTTTTTAAAATCAAATTTCAAATTGAAAAACTATTTTTTCAAAACTAGTTCAAATACAAAAATAAGATATTTTAAACACTTTTGAAGCTTAGTGTGTATGGATATGATCCATTACACATATAAGATGAAATATCTATGATTTTGACAATTAAGCTCAACATAAGTTTTGATAAATACAAACTTAAAAATCATGAATTAGAAACATCAAATAAGTTTTTCTAAATATTTGAATCAATAATGTATATGGATAAAATCTAATATATATATAAAATATGTAAACTTGTTTTGATGAACTATATTCATGAAGCATAAAGATATCTTCTTTGAAGTCCAAAATCAAAACTGTTAAAACTAAAACTGAAAACTTTTCTTATGAAAATACTATATAAATTTTTTGTGCGTGTATATGAGCTTGAGCGATCTACAACGAACCTATTCTTTATATTTTATATAAACACAAAATCTAAAAACTTACAAATATTAAACATAAGTCTTAAAAATCTTCTCTTGAAAATCTTGACTGAGTCCAAACCTTGATCCATGAGTTAGACTCCTCTTGAGTACTTGATGCGATTTTGATGCGCGAGCTCTTAAATTAACATGTTCTAGCTTCAAAACTTGACTTTGAATCTTTTATTGAAGTTAAACACCGACTAAGATCTTGTTAAGATATTTGAAACTATATAAACCAAGATCATTAGTACTATAACTATATGAATTAATCATCATCAAAACTAGAGTGATGGACCTTTGGGCCAACAATCTCCCCATTTTTGATGATGACAAAACTTATGGAGTTATATATGCATGGATTAAAGATAAGCATCATAGAAGCTCCCCCTTAACTCATGCATGGTAATAAACATAAAAATATTCAATAAAGTGCATAAATTAAATACAAATATATATGCATAAATAATAAATATTAAACATGTATATATAAACTCTCTAAATTCTCCTCCCTCTTTTTATCAAATCATCAACAAAGGGTGAAGACAAACAAATAAGAAAGATGTATATGCGATATACATTCATGAAAAGGAGAGACGTTAAGTTAACTCCCTCTGCATACATGCATTAAATGGAGAAGGGATGACTAGACCTAACCTACATAAGCATAATATATAATGTATAGATGGAGATGTTAAGCTCCCCTGCACACGCGTACCACATAAAGAAGAGAGGTCAAGCTCCTCAATATGTAAAATACACTCAACATGAATCTATATATAGGGAAAATATTAAGCTCTCCTTGAAAATAAACAATACATATCACATAAATTTTGAAAACCTTTTTAAAACAAATTTTTGATACCAATTTAAAACAAAATTTGAAACTACTTATAATCAATAAAACAAATTTTGATATACCACTTGTAGGTGGCAAAATAAATGTTAATAAATAACTTGTAGTTAATCATAAATATAATCTTATAGGTAAACATCAACATGAAATTATTTTAAGTTTTTAAAGAACTTTTTCTTCCTTTTTAAAATAATGCATAAGCTTGTATATAATATCAATTGAAAAACCAATTGTCATTAAGAACTAAATCAAGCTTATCATGAAACCAATTTGTACTATAAAATATGTATGAACATTTTAATCTAGCACAAGAAAACATATATATGTATGTATAGAAATACCACTTGAAATTTGAAGCATACATATATAAGAAAAATAAGAATAAGTATACAAAAAATGAAATATCATTAAAATCATGTATAACTCATAACTACCTTCCTTTTCATGTACATGTTTGAAAGATATTCAAGAAGAGTATACAAGGTATGGCCGCCCATCCAACCACCCTTGAAAGGTAGAAGCTTTTCAAAATTGGATTTGAAAAATAGTTATACATTTAAAACACTACCAGTAAAGAATAAATAACTAGGTTAAATAATTTTTAAAAAACTAGTTAAAGATCCCTCAAATATGAAACCAATATATATATATTTCATGAAACATGTATATCACATAAAAATTGACACTCAAGACCTATAAAGCTCATGAAAATTAAGTCATGAGTAAACAACAAAAAAATATGAGCGTATAAGAATCATGTAAATGATATATCCATGAAGATAAGGCAATGAAGCTCAAAACAACACTTATATGAAAATTCTTTTCATAAATATTAAAATCATCAAAACTAAACAAGCTTCAAGGTATATGTATGTTTTGTTGAAACTAAAGTATAAATAAATATTCCAAACATAAAAAGAGTCCACAAAGAATATTGCATAAAGGCAAGTGACTCTAAGATAGACATATATATTTATAGTTTTAGACAATATTAACATATACATGAAGCAAACATAAAAACATGTACAAAAATAAGAAAAACAAGTGTAAATGTAAGAATCATCAAAATTAGGTTATACAAGTATATTTAATGAGTATACATGAGCATTAAGGCACACAAACATAAGGGTCAAGTATAACTCACTAAATGTACAAGTATAAACATAAGTTTTAATGAAAACTATATTTAAACATGTAATCAAAATAAGAAGCACACAAAACATTAAAACAAATATGATTATTAGGGTAAATGCACGTGTTTTATTACTAGGATATACATAGTAGTTAAACTAAAGTGAGAAAACAAAAATATGAATCCATATGAGCATAGGTGATCTCAAAGACTATCTATATATCACATGTCTAATGAACATTGCATTTAACATAATGAACAAGAAAACTATGACATGCTAAAATCATCAATATACAAGCATGTAAACCTAAATAAGGAAATTAAGATAGTTACTAAAATTAATTGAACTAGTCTCTAGATCTCCAAACCAGGTGATCCTCCCTCCAAACATTCTTGAAGGTGATGCATCCAAAGTAGTGTCCATTAAGCTCAAACACATCCACCGTCAAGGCACCAATACCCTCACGTCAAGTGAGAGCCCACAACTACAACAAATGAAATAGTGGTGAATTTTGGTACCCATACTTTCTTAGGTCCATGGGGTTAGCACCTTTTCTAACCTAAACAAACTTACTTGTAAAATTTGACACATTAATCCTATCATAGCAAAATTTTGTAAAGTAGCCCTTACGACCACAATGTGTACATTTGTACACTTTCGCCTACAAATGTGGGGTGTGAGCACGGTGTGCATGTGTATGCCATGGGGTATGTACATGAACATGTGGAGCTTATTTCTTTTGAAACAAGATTTCCAATTTAGAATGGTTAAATGCACAATTGCTCAAAGTTAAGCTCAAATAATCAATTCAATTTTTCAAGACATAAATCTCATTTTTATCAAAAGAAGGTGCAGCATTATTAGCATGAGAGACATGACAAGAATCAAATTATTTTTCTTTTTAGAAATATTTTCATTTTCTTTTAAAATAATTTTCTTTTTCAAAGAGTTATTTTTCTTTAAAGCAATCTCCTTTTTTTCAATCAAAATAACTTGATTTTTCAAAACTTCATTTTCTTTTGAAATAATTTCAAATTTATTTTTAAAAGAGTCTTTTTCTTTTAAAATAGAATCATTTTCATTTTTCTTTTAATTTCTTGTTTTCTATTTTTAACAAATCATATCTTTTAAGAAGTTGTTGGCAAAATAGTGCAAGGTCATCATATAGCATCTCAACTTTTTCATCTAGCTCGGATTCGGAGTTTACCTCAACGGGATCATTTCCTTGGACAATGTAGGACATGATGGATGCATCAATTCCATCATCTGATTCACTCTCCTTATATTTGGTGTTTGTTTATCGAGGGAGAAAAGAGTGTTCCATACTACAAAGCTGAATCAAAGTTAGCAACCCTAAATAAATAATCATCATTTTGGGTATACTTTAAAGCATTTATGACTTTTGTATTAGCCTCTAGATGTTTGCCATTTAAACAATATAAATTTTTGATAGTGGCAAGAAAAACATGAATGCCTAGGGTTTTTAAGTACATGGACATCTTAACTTTTCAAGTTTGGAGATTAAGAATGTCAAACAAGGGAGGTGACATAAATTATATGTGTGTATAAATAAATATTGTGATTAGCTAAATAAGGATCTTTAACTCAAAGTTGTTAGACCCAAATCAAGAGCACCAAGCTCTGATATCAATTGTATGTCACCTAGAGGGGGTGAATAGGTGACTAATCAAATGTAAAGCTAACGCGAAATTAAAATGAATTATGCAAACTAAATCTATTATGCAAACACACAAAGTATAACATAAGAGTGTAGCCAGATTTTCAGTGAAG
The DNA here is from genome assembly GCA_038442645.1 of Agave tequilana. Classification (NCBI taxonomy): domain Eukaryota; kingdom Viridiplantae; phylum Streptophyta; class Magnoliopsida; order Asparagales; family Asparagaceae; genus Agave; species Agave tequilana. The sequence continues at coordinate 49,400 of JAVJIF010027325.1, read as the reverse complement.
AGCTCTGGACTATCTCCTCAAGATTCCTCTAGATTAAGAGTTGAGGTGCCACTATGGCTCTCTTGGTTAAATACAAGTATGAGCAAATAAATAACCCAAGCATGTATTCAATTAAGCACAAGATATATCAGGCATATAGAGATGAACAATAAAAGCTGCAAGATATATAAACACAAGTGAGAGAGAGATAAGCAATCGCAAACACAGGAGATTTGTTTCGAGCTTCGAGCACACTTGCTCTATGTCCCCGCCTTCAACATTATGAAGGATTTTCACTATAATTGATCCCGCAAGATCGCTTGGTGCCGCAACACCTAAACGAGCTCCCTTAAGAACTCTTGGACCCGAAAGTCCCTCACTTGTTCCTGCAAAAATAACACACGCAAGCATACTAACTTGTCTAGATTGCACCTCTACAAATTCCCAATACAAGGGGATGGAACACTTGTGATCACTTCTCTTGATCACAAAAACAACTCTCTCACAACAAGGATCCCTAGAGGATTGATATAGCAATAGATGGCTCAAATTTGTGTGAGAAAATAAGATAGATGTGGAGGTAGAAAATCTCAAGAAAATACTTTTGAGAACACAAGAGATTTACTTTTGAATACACTCTTTTGGATATGGAAATGAAACTCCAAAAACTTGCTTAGAAACTCTAGAAAATAGCTCTAGAATACAGCCTAAAAATCTAACCCAAAAATCTAGCCAAAACACCCCTATTATAAGGCATAAGAAAACTAACTGCTGGGGGCTAGATGGCCTGTCTGTCGGCCGGCCAACGGTCATTTTTCATACTGTTGGGGTTATCGGTCGACCGCACCCAGGTCTTGACCTATCAGTCGACCGCTTGATATACCGAGGCAAGAAGTAGAGAGCACTGCTCTCTTGGTGATCGACCGGCCGGCCGACCGGGCAAGGCTCTGTGCACGTTCTGTGCACATCGATCGACTGCTTGGTCGACCAACTCTGGTTCGGTCGACCGGTCCATCGACCGCCAGAAGCCCATGTCAGGATTTTATAGGATGAAAACTTAATCTTTTTAAAACACTAAAATTTTATTTAAATCTCATAAAAATTCACAAAAATGAATTCATTAAAACACTTTGAATTAAAAATATGTGTGATCAAAAATTAACATATATTATAAACATATTGAACTATTTTTGCGATAAAGAATTTTAGCCTTAAACCAAAACCCGTATTTTTTAAAATCAAACTTCAAATTGAAAAACTATTTTTTTAAAACTTATTCAAATACAAAAATAAAATATTTTAAACATTTTTGAAGTTTAGTGTGTATGGATATGATCCAATAAACATAAAAGATGAAATATCTATGTTTTGACAATTAAGCTCAAAAAAAATTTGATAAATACAAAACTTAAAAACCATAAACTAGAAACATCAAATAAGTTTTACTAAATATTTGAATTAACAATATATTTGGATGAAATCCAATATACATATAAAACATGTAAACTTATTTTGATGAACTCTATTCATGAAACATAAAGATATCTTCTTTGAAGTTCAAAATCAAAACGGTTAAAACTAAAACCAAAAACTTTCTTTATGAAAACACTATATAAATTATGTGTGTGTGTGTATAAGAGCTTAAGGAATCTACAACTAATCTATCCTTTATATTTTATCTAAAACATAAAATCTAAAAACTTACAAACACTAGACAGAGGTCTTGAATATCTTCTTCTCTATCTTGACTTGGTCCAAACCTTGATCCATTAGATAGACTTTTCTTGAGTACTTGATGCGATCTTGATGCACGAGCTCTTGAATCAATATGTGCTAGTTTTAAAACTTGACTTCGAATCTTTTGTTTAAGCTAAACACTGACTACGATCTTGATCAAATATCTAAAACGATATAAACATAAGATCATTAGTACTATAACTACGTGAGTTAATCATCATCAAAACTAGAGTGATGGGCCTTTGGGCCAACAACCTCTACACAAGAGGTAGGCACTAAGCCAAGCACAAAGTAAAAAAAGATTGCAACTTGGTGATCCAATAATCACAAACACAACTTGGTGATCTCAAAGGATCACAAATAATTTTCTCACAAAACAAAGATCCTAAAGATAGATTTTGAATTGAATAACTCAAGTATGTGAAATCAAAGTGTTTAAAAAAGAAACAACAAAGAAATCACTTGGGAATCACTTCTTGATAGATATGAAAAATGAAGAACAAAATAGAATTCTTAAAACTTATATTTTTTTGATAAAAGCTTCTTTTGAAACTTGCTGAAAACACTTAAGAAGTTGGAAAGAATAGCTTTTAAAAATCTTGTTGAAAACAGCCTCCAAAATTCATATTTATAGGGCCTAGAAAAATATAGCTGTTGGGGTCAAAAACTGTCCAGAATAGGCTATCGGTCAACCGCCCGGTCGACCGGCCAATGGCAAAAAATATGACCATTTGAGCCTGTCGGTCGACCTCTCAGGCGACCGCCCCAACGCAAAATGCCTCGTCGGTCGACCGAACCAAATAGAGACTAAGTCTCTTACAGTCGGTTGACCGTGCGGTCGACCGACCATATAGGCATGGTCTATGTGCACGTCTTATGCACATCGGTCGACCGACCGATCGACTGAGCTTTTGTCCGGTCGACCGGTTAGTCGACCGCCAGAAGGCTCAGAACAGGGATTATAGGGTTGAAAAATTAGACTTTTAAATACCTATAAATTCTCATAAAATCTCATAAATTGAATAAAAATAAGTTCATGTAAGTTAGTTGAAATACAAATATGTGTGATCAAAAACCATCACATATTACAAATAATTGAACTATTTTTGAGGCATAAGAATTCAGACTTAAACAAAAAATGATATTTTCCAGAAAAACTTCTAAAGGAAAATATTTTTCTATAAACTTGTAAATAAAAAAAATAAGATATTGAAACACATTTGAAGCATAGTGTGCATGGATAGAATCCAATACACATATAAATGATATATCTTTATTTTTGACAAAAAATCTGAAAATAAGTTTTGATAAAAACAAAACTTAAATACATAACTAGATATACATCAAAATAAGTTTTTCTAAACATATGAAGTATAGAAACATATGCATGAAATCCAACATACATATAAACCATGTAAACTTATTTTGATTCTATCTATTCATGAAACCGAAAGATATATTCTTGAAACTCAATAAACTCAAAAACGAAGCGGTTAAACTGAAATCAAAACTTTTGAACTTGTGTGTTTGTGTATACTTGAGCATATCTAAAGTAAACTACCTTAGACAAGATCTAAACACTAAACAAATAAACCTAAATCGAAGTCTTCTTGTCGATCTTCATCTCCAAGACTACTCGATTCAAACACGATCTATAAGACCTGACTCTATCTTAAGTACTAGATGCGATCTTAATGCGCGAGCTCTTGAATCTACTCCATAGAACTTAACTCCATTTCGAGTACTAGATGCGATCTTGATGCGCGAGCACTTGAATTTACATGTGTTAGCTTTTAAAAGTTAACTTTGAATTCTTTATTGAAGCTAAACACCTACTAAGATCTTAATCAATAACTAAAACTATATGAACACAAGATCATTAGTAACTTAACTTCATAAGATATTCATCATCAAAACTAAGGTGAAGGGCCTTTTGGCTGACAATCTCTCTCTTTTTTATGATGACAAAACTTATGAGGTTAGATATGCATGGATAAAAGATAAGCTTCATAGAAGCTCCCCCTTAACTCATACATAGTAATAAAGCATACAGATATGCAATGTAGCTCAAATACCAATAAACAATAATAAAAAATATGAAATAAGAATCATAAAACATATGTATATATGCATAAATAATTAATAAAACATGCATATATAAACTCAAATCCTTCTCCCTCTTTTTGTCATTCATCAACAAAGGGATAAAAAATAAACAATATAAATGTATATGCGATATACATTCATAAAGAGGAGAGACGTCAAGTTAGCTCCCCATACATACATTGGCGGACACAGGTGAGGGCGAGTGGGGCCGGTCGCCCCCACTGAAATGTACGCACACAGAGCAGTATAGGGCATTTGGGACGGGTCGGATTGTAAAAAGACAGAACTGCCCACTTCGTTCATAAAATTGGATCTTTGGACCGGGTTGTAAATGAAATAACCGCCTGCTTCGTTCACAAAAAAAACCTCTTCACAAAAACTCAGCCCACAGCGCTCTCGCCTCTCGGCCTCGATCGCCTTCAAAAAAACCCTAGTGCATACAGACAACCTCTCTCTCTCTCTCTCTCTCTCTCTGTGTCCGAGACTGAGCTCCAGAAGAGCCTTGCCCCTCCTGCCTCCGCCTCCACCAGAGGCGGTGGATGGATTCTCTATGGCGAGACTTGGGCCTGGGTACCCGATCCCCTTTAATTTTTCGACCGAAGTACGATTTGATCCGACCACCTGGCTCCAGCTTGACCAACAGATCTCGCAGATGTTGGTTCAGCTGATTGGTCTGAGTTTTTGAATGAGTGAGGGATTGTCGAATTCTTATTGTTCTTATTTCAGTTTATGTTGAAAGAGAGATTGAAGCTGTCGCCATAAGAGGAGATGAAGCGGAGAGATGTGGTCGAAGAGCTGAAATAGGTCTTTTGGCTATAAATTTTATTTTTTTTGGTTTCCTTTTATGCTTTTTTGTCGATAAATTTCATTATTTTTGCGAAGAAAGTAGAGAAATTTAGTTAAAAATGTTTCCTTAGGTTTATGGGAACAGATAATGCGGTTTTCTTTATTTTTTAAATTTGTCTATTAAAGAATGGGGAAATTTGTTGTGTTCAGTAGTGTTGAGAATTGAGATACTAGAACCCTTCCCTACGTTTTGCAATGCATCATCGGTTGACAACTAATACAACGCAGACGAGGGGCTAAATTAATTTTAAGGTACGTACTTCAAATCTATTGATTCTGACATAACTTTTCTTTTAAGTTCTGTATCCTACATGTATCTAGGTTTTGTTTATTTGTTTGATGTATGTTGGTTAATAATGTGTTAATCATATGTTTCTTATTTTTTGCTTTACTTAAGAGTTGCTATATGTTCTGATTTTGAAGGAAGGGCACTGGTCATTAATCTAATTGAACCCATTACAAAATTTTAAGTATTATGTTGTTTAGAATACATATTTATTAGTTAATATTCATGTTCTTGGTTAATTAATGAGTATTAACATTTTAACTGAGTAAAATTCCTCTGTGAAAATCCTGTGTACGCCACTGAGTGTGTTTCTTACTTTATGAATGACATTTCCGCCTCCACTGAGTGAAAATCCTGCGTACGCCACTGCATGCATACATACATTACATCGAGAAGCGATGACTAAACTCTAACTCATATAAGTATAATATACAATGTATAGACGGGGAGTTAAGCTCCCCCTATACATGTGTACTATATAAAGAAAAGATGTCAAGTTCTTCTTTATATACCCCACTTATCATGAATTTATATATAAAGGAGATGTTAAGCTCCCTTGCATATAGGCAAAATAAACCAAAACAATTTTTTATACTAATAAAAACATTTTTTTATACCAATTGAAAGAAATCAATTACAAGAGAAACAATTTTTTCCCAATTGATACCAATAGAAAAGAAATGATACCAATTGAAAGCAAATTTTAAACCAAAAATTATATTTTAGGTAAACACTAAAATCATTTTGCAATATAAATACCAATTTGAGAATAATACCAATTGAAGATTATTGATACCAATATTGAAAATGTAAGCATTTTTCAAAACAAAATATTTTTCTTTATAAAGAGTGAGAGTAAGATACCAATTGAAAAATAAATACAATTGAAAGATAAATCAAGAATTTTTCTCCCCATTTATGAAATACCAATAAAACTAATGTATAAGCTTGTAAAGATTCCAATTATCATTAAAAATATGAATCAAGCTTAGCATAAAACAATTTATGGTATAAAGAATATGTATGAACATTTTTAATTTAGTACAAGAAATCATATATATGTATGTATGATCAATTTAAATACTAATTTTGAAATATGATGCATACATATATAGAAAACATGAGTATATAAAATTGAAATATCATTAAGATCATATATAACTCATATTATCCACCCTATCATGCACATGTTAAAAAAGATAATCATTAAAGAGAATACCAGGCATGGTCACCCAACCCAAGGGCGGAACCAGGAATAAATTTTGGGGTGGGCTGCAATTTTTATAACATATACTTATGAATTATATGAATTAATCAAAAAAATAAAACAGTATTCTCCACTAAATTAGGAGTGAAATTAGGAATAATTTGTTAAAAAGAATTAAAATAGAAAAATGTCTAACACAATATATGAAAATGAACAAAAATAAAAATGAGTTTAAGCTAATATATAAAAAAATGGGACGGGCTGTAGCCCAGCCCAGCCCACTATTGGGTCCGCCCATGACCCAACCAACCGCCCTTATAGGGTAGAAGTTTTTAAAAATACTATTTTGAAAATAATTTTAACATAGGTTGAAAACTCTACCAATTGAAGAAAACGAAACTAGTTTTAAATTAATTTTAAAAACTAGTACGAAATCTTTCAAGTAAGAAATAAAAATATATATTTATTTTATGAAAACATACTAAATACATGAGCATCGACACTCAAATAGTTATGAAGCACATATGAACTCTTGAAACTAAAATCATGAGTAAACACAAAAGATATAGAGTATTCAAAAATCATGTAATAAAATAATCATGGAGATAAGGCAATGAGGCTCAATCAAAATTCTTTTATAAACATGAAAATCATAAAAATTTAATTTTCATCAAAACTAAACAAACTTCAAAGTATATGTATGTTTTATCAAAACAAAAGTATACATACATATCTAAATATGAAATGAGTCTATAAAAGAGTACATGACATGTAAAGCACGTGACTCAAAGATGGAACATGTATATCTAATAGTTTTGAAAAATTTACATATACATGAAGCTAAAAAGATATGTACAAAACAGAGAATACAAGTGTAAATATAAGAATCATCAAAAATAGATTATATAAATACTTGTAATAAGTACATATAAGCAATGAAGCACTCAAATATAATAATCAAGTGTAGTTCACTACTTGTATAAGCATAAACACAAGTTTTAATGAAAACTATATTCAAACATGTAATCAAAACATAGAGTACAAGACATCAAAATATGGTTGAAAATAAATATGATCATTAGTTTAAATGCAAATGTTATTAACACTAGGATATACACGATAGCTAAACAATAATTGAGAACACAAACAAATATGAATCCATATGAACATGAGTGTATCTCAAATCTATCTATTTATATCACATGTCTAACAAACATTGCATTACAACATAATGAACATGAAAACTATGATATGCTAAAAATCATCAATGAAAGCATATAAGCAAAAACAAGGAGTTAGAGATAGTTACCAAATCATATGAATTATTCTCTATGTCTCCAAATCATGGTGGTCTTTCCATCAAACTTCTCTTAAAAGTGATGCATCCAAAAATATGACCATTTAGTTCGAAACGCATCCACCATCAAGGCACCAATACTCTCAGTTGTGTGAAAGCCCACACTTACATCAAATATATTATGAGTGTATTTTGGTACCCACACTTTCTTTGGTCCATGGGGGTTAGTACCTTTCCTAACCCAAACATGTTTACTTGCAAAATTTAAAGCATTTAATTTATTATAATAAAATTTTGTAAGGTAGCTCTTACGTCCACAATGTGTACAAGTGTACACATTAGCATACATAGAATCATGTGTCTGAGCATGATGAGCATGTGCATGCCGTGATGGGTGTGTATGAATATATGGAGCATGTTTCTTATAAAAAATGGATTCCAATCTCTTGTAATCCATAGCACATTAGCTCAAAGTGGAGCCCAAACAGTCTACACTCTTCTTCAAAACACAAATATCATTTTAAATAATTGAAGATGTGGTGCAAGCATGAGAAATAATATTCTTATCACTAGTAGGTAAAATAATAGAAGCATAATAAGAATGAGAATCAAACTCATTTTTCAAAGAAATATTTTCCTTTGAAACTAAATCCAATTTTTTTGAAATCAAAGTAATTTTATTTTTCAAAGAATCATTCTCTTTTAATACAAAAGCAAGTTTTGAAGATAAAATCACATTTTTCTTTAAAATATCATCCAACTCATTTTTGTTTTTCAAAAATTTATTTTCATTTAAAACAATGTCAAGTTGAGTTTTCAATAAATCTCTTTAATTTGAGACCTCAACCTTCTCTTTCAAAATCAAATCGAGTTTTGAAAACAAATTTTCATTTTTCCTTTTTAAATCAAAACTCTTGTTTTTCAAAACCTTGTATTTTGAAAGCAACTTTTCACAAGAGACTGAGAGCTCTTCATTTAAAGTATGGGCATCCATACTACTATCATGATCATTGAAAAAGATAGCACAATCATCAAGATGAGTATCCGAATTTATCTCAAGGGAGTCATTCCCTTGGACCATGAAACAAGCTTGATCGCCCTCATCTCCAATGAGTTCCTTCTCCAAAATGTTTGTCGTTTGTTTCTTGGGAGAAGTTAATGTGTTCCACACTGCAAAAGCGGAATCACAAAGAGAAATTAAATAAAAATATCTTTTACTTAATGTGTACTTTAGTGCATCTATGGCTTGTGTATTAGCCTCTAAATACTTATCATTACCAACATAAGATTTCTTAGTAGTGGCAACATAAACATGCAATTCTAGAGATTTGAGGTATGCACTCATCTTAAATTTTCACATATCCATATTGGAGACATCATACATGGGTAGAGTAAGAAAATCCATGAGCGTAAAATAATATGTGTGCAAAGCAATAACTAGATTTGCAAATGAGGATCTCACTCTTAGGTGGTTAAACTGAATATCAGGAACGATAACTCTGATACTAATTGAAAGTACACCTAGAGGAAGGTAAATAGGTGTACTGCTAATCTAATGACAAATAATGTGGAATTAAAAACTAATTGCTAATACACACTATATAAAATCAAGAGTGAGTCTGAATTTCTCGCGAAGGGCTATGAAATTACTCCTCATGATTCCTCTAAATTAAGAGTTAAGGTGCTTCAATAGCTCTCTTGATTAAACACAAGTGTGGGCACACACAAACAATATCAAGCATGTATATGAATGAGCAAAATTAACAATGCAAGATATAGAGAGAGATGAGAGTTGAGAGAGAAGATCAAACGCAAATATCAAGATATGTTTCAAAATTTGAGTCACTACTCTACGTCCCCGCCTTCACACAGAAGGATTTTCACTATCTAAAGTTGGATCTTCCACAGAGGGACCTCCATTAAGAAATTAAAACTTACAACCTTGGAGTACACAACTCCAACTCTCACACCTCTACACAAGAGGTAGGCACTAAGCTAAGCACAAAGTAAAGAAAGATTATAACTTAGTGATCCAATGATCACAAACACAACTTGGTGATCTCAAAGGATCACAAATAATTTTCTCATAAAATAAAGATCCTAAAGATAGATTTTGAATTGAATAGCTCAAGTATGTAAGAAATCAAAGTGTTTGGAAAAGAAACAACAAAGAAATCACTTGGGAAAAACTTCTTGATAGATATGAAAAATGAAGAATAAAATAGAATTCCCAAAACTTGTATTTCTTTGATTTTTCTAAAATTTTGAAAACAAATAAAGATAGAGAATTTTGGCATAAAAAAATTCTTTGAAAACTTGCTGAAAATACTTAAGAAGTTGGAAAGAATTGCTCTTAAAAATCTTGTTGAAAACAACCCCCAAAACTCATATTTATAGGGCCTAAAATAATATAGTCGTTGGGGTCAAAAACTGCCCAGAATGGGCTGTCGATCGACCGCCCGTTCGATCGGCCAACAGTCAAATATATAACTGTTTGAGCCTGTCGGTTGACCGCCCTAAGGCAAAATGCCTCGTCGGTCGACTTCCCGGTCGACCGAGCCAAACAGAGACTAAGTTTCTTACAGTCGGTCGACCGTGCGGTCGACCGGCCATGTAGGCATGGTTTATATGCACGTCTTGTGCATATCGGTCGACCAACTGGTCGACTGAGTTCTGATCTGGTCGACCGATCGGTCGACCACCAGAAGGCTCAAAACAGGAATTATAAGGTTGAAAATTGAACTTTTAAATACCTAAAAAATTTTCATAAAATCTCATAAATTTTACAAAAATAAGTTCATATAAATAAGTTAAAGTACAAATATGTGTGATTAGAAATCACCACATATTACAAACAATTGAACTATTTTTTAGGTATAAAAATTTAGTCTTAAACCAAAAATGATATTTTCAAAAAAAAACTTCTAAAGGAAAATACGATTTTTTATAAACTTGTAAAGACAAAAACAAGATATTGAAATAGATTTGAAGCATAGTGTGCATAGATAGAATCCAATACACATATAAATGATATATCTTTATTTTTGACAATAAATCTCAAAATAAGTTTTGATAAAAACAAAACTTAAACACATGACTAGATATACATCAAAATAAGTTTTTCTAAACATATGAAGCATAGATGCATATGTATGAAATCCAACATACATATAAACTATGTAAACTTGTTTTGATTTATCTATTCATGAAACCGAAAGATATATTCTTGAAACTCAATAAACTCAAAAACGAAGCGGTTAAACCGAAACCAAAACTTTTGAACTTGTATGTGTGTATACTTGAGCATATCAAAACTAAACTATTCTTACATAAGATCTAAAAATTAAACAAACAAACAAACTTAAACCGACGTCTTCTTGTCGATCTTTATCTCCAAGATGACTCGATCCAAACATGATCCATAGAGCATGACTCCATCTCGAGTACTAGATGTTATCTTGATACGCGAGCTCTTGAATCTACTCCATAGAGCTTGACTCCATCTCGAGTACTAGATGCGATCTTGATGTGCGAGCTCTTGAATTTACACGTGTTAGCTTTCAAAACTTGACTTTGAATCCTTTATTGAAACTAAACACCAAATAAGATCTTGATTAATAACTGAAACTATATAAACACAAGATCATTGGTAACTTAACTTCATAAGTCATCATCAAAATTAAGGTGAAGGGCCTTTGGACTAACATATGGATATTCTGTTATTATGGGTGATGATTGTCCATGTAACATGAAAGAGATAAGTACGGTCCATATCAAGATGTTTAATGGGATGGTGCGGGAATTGAAGAAAGTGAGGAATCTACCTCAATTCAAAAAGAATCTTATTTTTGTTGATGCCTTGAAAGTATTGGGTCTTAGAGTATCTGTTGTAGATGGTGTTTTCAAGATGACTCGAGCCTCGATGGTTGTATTGAAGGGCGTCTGACGCAATAACCTATACTACTTCAAGGGTAGTATGGTTACAGGCCAAGTGACGACGTTTATTTCTTCAAATAATGATTATACCCGGCTATAACATATGAGACTCGGACATACAGGAGAAAAATTCTTGCAAGCTCTTGCAAAGTAGGGATCAGTGGAAGATGCATCTACTTGTAATTTCGAATTGGGTAGACACGGCATTCTGGACAAGACAACAAAGGTGAAATTTGACACCATAACTCACCGCTCGGAAGATCTTTTTGATTGTGTTCATGTTGATATTTGGAGTCCTACCACGACTGCATTGATTGGAGATCATCGATATTTTGTCTCGTTTATTGATGATATATCTAGACGATGTTAAGTATACCCTATGAGACAAAGATTTGAAGTCTTATATATGTTGGTGAAGTGCAAGAATATGATGGAGAAACAGACTGGTAGAAAGACTAAGGTACTCCTAATTGATAGTGTTTGGGAATATAAGGATCAATTCCTACGATTTGGCCAGAACACTGGTATTGAATTCACTTCAAAATTAAAAAACATGGGTGGCTAAAGAGATGAACCATACCTTATTGGAGAAGATTCGGTGTCTATTGTCTAATGCTTCATTAGACAAGACATTTTGGGCTGAGGCGTTGGCGTATAGTAGCCAACTCATCAATTGTCTGTCATTGACTGCGATAGGAGAAAAACTCTATTGGAGTTTTGGTCGGGTGGACCTGCTCAGGACTATAGTTTGTTATGGGTATTTGAAATCCGGTCTATTTTAGTGCCAAAATAGAAATGTCAATCCGCGAGCAAAAAAGTTTGTATTTTTGGGTGTCAAGAGGAATATAAAAGGTTACAAGCTATGTGACCCCAAAAACAAGAGGCTTACGTTGAGCAAGCATATTATGATTGATGATATTTCATTGTTGAAGTCTACCATCTCTCAGTAGGTTGAAAGATTGATGATCAAGGATGTATCACAGCGGATAGAAGCTTAAGTTGTTCCACCACCTCCAGTTGGTTCGATATCAGTTAGGATCTCACTAGATGTGACACTAGGTGAAGATTGTGTAACCCTATTGGATGTTGAACATATAGATTCAATTGTAGCGAAAGGAATAAAGAAGAAACCACAACAGTGGGTGAAGAAGCATGAATCTCAAAGTCGATCGAACGTTGGTGAGCTAGACAAGCTCAAATTGAAGGCCATTGTTCTCCATCTCTGTATTGATAAAGAGGTTCATACACTCAGCCAGTTCAGTACATTGTTGCAGATTTGGTTACAGTTGTTTGAGCTCGGTGGAGCTGGTTTGGATGAATTACGGATGACTTGATCCTCTTGGCAGGGGTACAGAGGCAACCACACTGGTGCAATCCATTTGAGTCGACATGGTACTATGTTGTATTTGGTTCAGATTTGAGAAATCTACACCGAGGTGGAGAATTGTGGAGAGAGAGTATAAAATCTTGTTGATAGAGTTTTTTAACTCTATTGGAGTTTAGTCAGAGAAAGGTGCAATCAATAGTGTCGAATACGAAAGCGTGTCGGTCATATCAGAGTTGGATTACGATGGGAACTAGACTAGTCGACTTATACTTTTATAAGTCGATTTATAGAGTCAACCGCAAATCATACAGAGAGTTGGGTTTTTTGACTACTACAAATTCGTCGACTTATTGTTTTATAAGTCGACTAATGCGGGCGTCGGCGGCTGATTCTGAGTCTGATTATGATTTAGTTTCTGATCCGATTTCAGTGTTTTTGGTTTCTTTTTCTTCATGTATTCTTAGGTTATATATGGAGGGGTATTACTCTTTGTATCATGTACTTTATTGTTTTAATAAGATCTCTCTCCCCTTCTGCTCCGAGGACGTTGGCAAATTGCCGAACCTCGTAAAATTTGTGCACATTTTCTTTCCTTTGATTTCTTTGTTCATGCAATTGGCGACTATTCTCTAGTATTGCTTTCCTCTGGGCAAGGAATTCCAAAATGCTGCCATCATCTAAGAGATCACCATGATCGGTTGAGCCTATATCAAACTATTGCCACACTTCGACAAGATGCATACTTTCTTGTTTCGTACTATTGACTCCTTGAAGAGTTTTCTAGAATGAGTTCGACACGTACATCTTGCTCCCTACTTGCTCCTGTGGAGCATTCATATTTTCTAACAACAGTGCATGATATAATTTTTTATGGGTCACAATTGTTTGCAGTCATGTACTCTCTCATCTATCTTCTTCAAGATGTTTTATGTGTCCCTAAATTGAAATTTAGTTTACTCTGTTCATAGACTCACTTATGACCTCCATTGCTCAGTTACATTCTTCTCTGAGTGTGCTTTTGAGGGCCTCATGCCAATAAATCAAGTTAATGGAGTGTGATATGAACACAATGCTTTTGTTACTTCTTTGTTGGAAATCATTGTACTTTCTTTTTTATCCATGACAAATTCTTTTGATTTAAGAGATAAGTGTACAGTAATACATTACAAGATCTTTCAAATAAATTGAACGATATTATTTATCTTTCCCAAAATAATATTGCACATTTTTGTGATGCCTTTCTTTTGGGCAAACAATCTTGTAATTGTCATTGTCATGTAGTTCTAAGTAATGCACTTTTTACTTTACATCTTGTTATATCAGGGATAGCTATTTCACACATATTCTCTATTATGCTCGTTTTTTCTCTGGCCTTTGTTGGTTTTCACTGCACTCGAATTTTCTTAATGCGGTTGAAAGCAGAAACTTATAATCTTCTTTGATATTTTATCTCTCAAGTTTGTATCTAGTTTAAATAGTGTTACTAAATGTGTATGTATTAATAATGGTTTTGAATTTATCTCAAAGTGCAATGCAGTCCCCATTAGAAGATTTTTATATCATTCATCAACAAGTTGTGTTTTTACATTACAGTAAAATTGTGTTGTCGGATGCACACATAAACACATTTCAGGTGTTGCATTTTGCATTTTCAATCTAGTCTACCAAATAAATTTTGCGAAAATCATCTTTAAACTGCTATTTATTCGATTAACTACACTCTTAGCCCTCTTCTCAATGTAGGATTAGTGCTAATAGTTCGTCACAGAAGAAGGGACTCATTAAGTCAGGATCACCAACTAATCTCAATATAAACTACTCTTAAAAGCAAACAATACAAAACACGTGCACAATTTCTATCCCCCTATTGTCCTACCACCTATTTTCCCTATCAATTATTTTTAAATTATTTTATTTTATATTTATACTATCCAAAAAAAAAAAGTAAACAAAAACAAAGAAAAAACCTTGAAAACATTGTTTCTCTCTCTACAAATTCTTTCTCTATCAGCCTCCTCGTGGCTGGTCTCCTCTATCGATCTTCCTTTCTTGGCAAATTATATCCCTCACCTCCCACTCACCTGCTTCTCTTTCGTCGCAGGAGGAAGACACTCTGAGTGTCTCTCGCCAAATTCTCTCTCCCCCCACAAACCCGCTCCGCTTTTCGACTCCGGATGAAGAAATTCTAAGTCATCATCTACATTGTCTACATTGTTTTCATCTTCTTATTTATTTTGTTCATAATCTTTTAAGGGATCACAAAAAAAATGCTGGGGTTCGTTTTAACATTTTTGGTTGTTGATTGGTTCATGGAATAATTCTAATTTGTGAATTTTTATAACGCAGGAGTGTGAGGAAGAAGTTGAATAACAAAGTTTTGAGTTATTGCTTTTAATTGTTAATCTATACAACTGGTAAAATTTCTAATATTTATTGTGACTTTGATTCTAAAAGTATTGTTAAAGAATACTCCCACTCTTTTTTTCCCTCTTTTTGTTCAAGTTTTTTCTTTCTTTTAGCATTTCTTTACCTTCTTTTCTATCCAAATTTGTTTTCTTTTCTTTATTTTTATTCTGTTTTTTCTCTGCTCTATATATTTTCCTTTACCTTTTTTATATTCTTTGTTTTCTCTTATCTCTCATTTTTTTCATCTCTCTTCTATAAATTCTATTAAAACTATTTTTTCAATTATTTCTTTGAATTTTATGTAATTGTTTTCCTTACTTTGTATTCTTTTGTTTGATTCAATTCCATAAATTTTTCCGTTCTTATTTTGATACTTTTTGACTACTTTTATGCCTTTTTTGGTTCACTCTTTTTTTTATTTCTTGCCAAATTTTCTAAGGGAGATTTTGTTTTAGCCACCTATATCAAACTATAATTAGAAAAAACTCACTCACAAAATTTAATTCGCTTCAGTCACTTTCGTTTTTTAAAGAAAGAGCATGCGCCTATGTGTCAACCGCAGAAGCGCTACTGAGGGTAGCACACTAACGTGTCAAGCGCAGAAATACTGTTGAGCACGCTTTAAAGCGGAGGAAAAGACTTAAATGCTCCCTACAGTATTAAGCAATACTGAGGATTGCGACTATGATCACAAACCCCACAAAAATATCCTATTTCTGAGTCTTTATTAGGATTACAATTATGATGACAATCCTCACAAAAATGCCCTATTTTTGAGTCTTTATTAGGTCTGCAGCCATGATCTCAGTCCTCACAAAAAATAATATTTCTGAGTCTTCATTAGAACTGCGATCATGATCACAATCCTCTTTATTAGGATTGCGACCTTAATCACAGTCCTGACAAAAATGCTATGTTTCTAAGTCTTTATAGGACCGCGATCGCAGTCCTCTACTGTGAGCATGATCGTAATCCTCACAAAAATGTCTTGTTTTTGTGTCTTTATTAGGACACGACTATAATCGCAGTTTTCACAGAAATACCTTAGTGATCAGTCTACATTAGAACTGCAATCATGATCGCAGTTTTTATTCATAAACACAATGTGTGTTTATCGAGCACTGTGGCTGATCACAGTCCTCAATAAAATACAAAATTGTGTCTTATTTGAGGACTGTGAATCTAATCACAGTCATCAGTAACACAACTTGAGTTGTGTTTTTTTCTAAAAATACAATCAAATTTTGGACCTTAACTAATCATGATAGATCACTTGCTGCTGTAAAATCATCAAAAATCAATCGAACTAACTTTCAAAAAAACCTAAAAGTAGATTAAGTGAATTAATAAAAAATGATGAAGATCACAAAGAAATCATATATCTCCACAATAGACTATGAAAAGAAAAAAATTACTAAAAAAGAAAAAAGTTGAAAAAGAATAATAATCTAGAGCTCGTCGTATTTGAAAGACACAGAGATTTCCGCCATGTCGATGAAGATCGGGGACGGTGTTGAGGGGAGAGCAACATGGGGGCGATGGGGAAGGTTAAAAGGAGAAATTAAAATATATAAAGAAGTGGTGGTTGGAAGGAATCAATTTACGTTGACGTGTTATTTCCTATTTTTTATTTTCACGTTTCCAAGACTTTGTCTCATTTCTCAAATTCTTTCTTTTTTATTTCTATTTTTTTTGAAAATTTTTTGTTTTCCTTTTCTTCCATTTTTTCTTGTTTTATAATTTTGTATTCTATTATTTCACTTTTTTATTTTTTTCTTTTATTTTTTCATTATTTTCCTCATTCTTTATTTTACTTTTCTAGGTTCCTTTTCCTTTGTTCTTTAATTACTCTTTTATTTACATCTAGAATTTTTGTATTTTTAATTACATTTTATTTTTTATTTTTTCTCCATATTGTTTCTTCTTCTTTTTTCCCAAATCTATTTAACATTTTTTTATATTTCTTTCCTTTTTTGGTCATATTAGTTCTTTCAATTTACTTTTAAATTTGTTTTCTTTTTATTCTATAGTTTTTCTTTTCTTTCATTTTTAAAATTTTCTTTCCTTATTTTCCAAATGATATTCTACTTTTAAAATATTATGTTATTCTACTTTGTTTCTCCCTTATTCTTTCACTTCCTTTCTTTCTAGATTTATTTCCTTTTTTATTTTTGTTCATAAATTATTATTTTTTATTTTTATTTTTTATTCTAATTCTTCTTTTTAATTCCTTATTTATTTTTCTCTTTTAAAAGATTTTATTCTTTTTATTCTTTTCTTTATTTTCATTGAAAATTAATTTCTTCTTATTCAACTTTGCTCTCAATTTTCTATTAAAATACATATATCTTATGTTGAATTGATAATTATAAATTTTCCTCAATAAGTAATTCAAATAAAAATATAAAATAAATCTCCATATAAAATTAGGGATTACTAAAAAAAGAACATTTCACGTATATGACACATGCACTTTTCTAATATTAATATAATTGAAAAGAATTGTCTTTTATGTATACTTTCCTTGATTTTGTTACTACCGCAGGCCTTATACAAACGATCAGATCATATAAGTATCCCCTCAACACAACATAGGTCATTGAAATGATCTTGGACGATCCACCAAAACATAACATGATCTTTCATAAAATGTATTTCTATTTGAAGAGCGCATAACCTTATGGATAAGGTCACACTAATCATCCTTTTGGATTCAATTCGGGATTTTCCTTGGGAGGTATCACGAAGGAAATGGAACGTAACGGACATCTCACGATATTCTTTTCAATAAACGACAAGATTATAATCATTTATAAGATTTTGGATGTTTATGTCATGCATCTACTGTTACTTGCATCATGATAATTCCTTTTGCATGTTAGGTATGGTATATTCATTGGAGACCCCTACCATCCTCACATCAATACAATAAGCACCCTAGATTAGTTTGGGAACTAATCATCCCCACGATGTGCTTGTGTCACGAATCGCTCCATCTTGGTGCACTTGGGCTCATCTTGAGCTCATTTGGGCTCATCCCATGTGGTAAGAGGTTCTAGAGTCTTCTTAGATAATATTGTAAATACTATGTAAAGAGGGATATTCCGAAGATTCCTAGAGAATTCTAGAACAAGATATTTAGGGATGAATATAGGGGAGGTTCTAAATATTCTAAAAGCCTCCAATTTTAGAGAATTCTTGTATAAGCTCTTGCCTATAAATAGGGGCAAAGGGTGCTCATTTGTAATCATCAAGGAAAGTAAGAGTAAGCAATACAAGCTTCCACTTCTTCTCCAAGTTTTCTCTCTCTTGAGTGAGTGAGTGTGAGGGTTAGGCTGACTTAGCTTCGCTTCTAAGGAGAAAGAGCGAGTTAAGTGCCGCACGAGTTCGAGTGATTCGAAGTCAAAAAAATCCCCCGTGACACTTGCCCATCTGGTTTGCTAGAAACAACTAAATATTTAGGGGCAGTAGGAGATTAATTATTGCTAATATCATTTATTAATTATTATCATATATATATATATATATATATATATATATATATATATATATATATATAAAGTGGAGGGCCACCCTATTTCATTATTGATATAGAATAGCAACAAGTATAATTAAAAGGTACCTATGGAAATACAGAGTACTTTGGTGATTCCCTGGAGGGGCAGGGAGTTGCTGGCCTCAGGACGGACGCTCTAATCATGATGATATCGCTTAGCCTCGGATGGTGACTCTCTGGATGGGCAGGGGGAGCTGAGTATTGGAGAGTGATTGGATGCCACGACGGCCTATTTATTTTTGCACATTGTTTTTGGGACACAGACAAGAAAACGAATAATACTGACAAGATTTAATTCTAGCACCAACAAATTCTAAAGAATGCCCTTAGGTAAGTAAAGTGACGGTGCTTGTAATATCCCTATTTTTTTAATACCATATAAATAATAAGTAATAGTATCTTAAAGTGTACATGTATGTTTTGTATTGATTATTATTTGTTATCTTATGAGTGTTATTAATATCTATTATTATTAATTAATTATTTGAGGTTGATATTAAGATGTGGTTGTTGGTATTATTTCTTTGCAATTTCCTAAACCCAAGCCCAAAGTTCATGGTCCAAACCCATCTATTTATTTTCTTCGCTTTTCTTTCACATTTCCCAAGACAACTATTCATTTTATGTAAGCCCAAACCCAAACCACCACCAACAACAACAACTAAGCCATTTGTCTCAAGTGTTTATGGTAGGCTACATAGTCTGCCAGTGTACCGTTCATTGTCTATCTCAAGTCAGTATAAACGAGTAGGGTTGTGATAGGTCTGTGACAGCCAACGTAAAACATTGTCACATACTATGAACATGAGCCAAGAACTAAGCCCAAACCCAAACCCAAACCCAACCCATTTCCTTTATTCCCTCATTTTTTAAGCCCATTCATAACCAAGGCCATTCCTATCTTTTCTTATTCTTTTCTTTTCCCTTTTCATTTTCATTTTCCACAAGCTCATACCCATTACCCGTTAGCCCATAACCTATACCCAAACTCAACTCATTATCACCAAACTCATTTTCAAATCACCAAACTCATTACCCAACAACCCAATCTTTATCCTAATAAATCAAATCATAATCTTAACTAATAAATAAAATCCTAATCACAACTAACTAATCCTAATCCTAACAATACAATCTAAAATCTAACCTAATCCACTTCATAATTTTCCTTTTTCTCCTCCTTTTCTTTTCCCCCACACGCGGCCGCTCTCATCTCTCCCTCTCTCTGAAGCTCTTCCTCGTTCCTCACTACTCCCTAGATTGCCATGGCTGGATAGAAGATCAAGGCCGGAATCAACGGATTTGGAAGGTTCGGGCGTTTGGTCGCCAGGGTGATCCTACAGAGCGAGGATGTGGAGCTCGTCGCGGTCAACGATCCCTTCATCACCACCGACTACATGACATACATGTTTAAGTATTATACTGTGCTTGGGCAGTGGAAGCACCATGACATTAAGGTGAAGGACTCAAAGACCCTTCTGTTTGGTGACAAGTCAGTCACTGTCTTCGGTTGCAGCCGATCTCCTCCACGATTGACCGCAAGCCACGGCAACTCGGACCACTCCGCGACGGCCTGTTCTTCTCTGCGAGCTCTCCGGTGAGCCGTCAACGCTCTCCGCCTCCTCTGCCATACTCCACCATCATGGCCTTGCGCAACTTTGCCCATCCCATCATTCTTCACCCTGGTGAGATCCATAAAGAAATCATGGGTGAACTTTCTAGTGCCTTGCAATTAGCTTAGTAAACTATGAATTAGTAAACTATGAATTAAAGAGCATAGAGGTCGCATAACTTGTTGCCCCTTCCATCATCATGCAACCAATTAGGTGAATACTTTTGCATGGTAACTTGTTTTGCTTATTTAGTCAAATACACATCCATGCACCCTGTGTTCTCAGTTTTATGTGGTTTGATTTTGACAACATGCTTCATGTAAGTCCTGCAAGTACTTAGATGGTATGACATTCATTTCATGCTACCATGCCTCTACATCATCCATTTTCATGCATTGACCTTGTTTCTTTATAACTTTTCCATATGGGATTAGTTTTAATTATCAAGGAAAACCCGTACTCATAATTCTTGCCCTTTTCCACAGCATGCATGCATGCATGGCAATAATAGGGATTCATGCATAGGACAAAGGCATGGTTCTACCATAGCTAGAGTATTTTTGTTATCATCCTTTAGTCTCCTAATCATCTAATGTCATTACATTTGCACATCATCATCTTTCCTTCTAACACTTTTAATTTGACTAATCATAATGGATCTTTGATCTGTGTCCCACCATCTTAATAATTCTTTTCATATATTTCACCTTCCACCCTCTCAAATCCACTCAAGATGAGATCATCACCGAGCTTCCTCTTCACCAGAGTCTGCCGTGAACCCCACGGCCTGTTGCACCTCCACCGGAGCCTCCGATGACCTCCAGTGACCTCCATCTTCTCTGTGGCCTCCGTCGGCGCGCCAGAGCCACCCTTGGCCGTACCTCAACCTTGTTGTGAGTTTCTTTCTCTCCCTCTGTATATTTCATTTGGAGTGCATAACTTAATTTTGGTGCACTATCCGCGTGTATTTGCATGGGTTAGTATGTACACACACATATGGGTGTTGAATTATATTGTGTGTGTTATTTAATGTAGTATATATAAATACACATGTGTGTATATGGGTGTTGAATTATATTGTGTGTTATTTAATCGATAGTACACACACACACACACACACACACGTGTGTGTGTGTGTATGCATGTGTGTGCGCGTGCGTGCGTGCGCGCGCGCGCGCGCGTGCGTGCGTGCGTGTGTGTATATGTATATGTGTGTATATGTATGTGTGTGTGTCTATATGTGTGTGTGTGTCTATATATATGTGTGCACGCGCGCGCGCGTGTCTGTGCACGTATAAAATATATATATAATTATGTATATATAATTGTGTGTGTGTGTATAATTATGTATGTCATTATTTGGGTGTGTTGATGATGCTTGCGTGAGTGCTACTAAACTATGCATGTGTTTTTGCATGCGTGCGTATGCATGGATGGGTATGTATATAAATATATATATATAATTATGTATGTCATTATTTGGGTGTGTTGATGATGTTTGCGTGAGTACTATTAAACTATGCATGTGTTTTTGCATGCGTGTGTATGCATGGATGGGTATGTATATAAATGTATGTATGTATAACATATACTTGAATGTATGCATGAGTACATGTTTGTGTATGTACTAGTGTTATGTGTGTTTGGTTGCGTGCTACAGCGATGCAACTCGTTTGTGCTATCCGAACCAGTAACAAAAGACCCAGATTCGATCTACATTCGTGTTCATTATGAACCCATTATACTGGTAATTCGAAGACCAACTTATGAGATGATCCAGATATTCCTACCAGTTCGTTCAGTGAAGACCAGAAGGCGATTCGGATCCAAAACTACATTATTTCAGGTGAGTATTTTTTGTTTACTCATTGAGTATTTCAGCATTAATTCACGTGAGTGCTTTATTGTAACGCCCCGATCCTGGCGGATACGGAGACATTACTGCAACGTATATAC
The DNA here is from genome assembly GCA_038442645.1 of Agave tequilana. Lineage (NCBI taxonomy): Eukaryota > Viridiplantae > Streptophyta > Magnoliopsida > Asparagales > Asparagaceae > Agave > Agave tequilana. The sequence goes on along the minus strand of JAVJIF010027325.1, from coordinate 27,148 downwards.
GCAAGTCAAAAGTACCTTCACGTATATACGCTAAGCATCAGTACAGGCAAGAATCAGAGTACGGAAGCAAGTGGTGCATTATACATTCCAACATATGAGTACAATTACAAAGTTATCACCAGAGGTGATCCGATATTACAATAATATTACATCACCAGAATGGCGCAATTGCGAGAATACAAAGAGATGTACAAGTATGAACAGTACAAAAGGCACTCACGAGTTTACAAAAGGAAAACTCGAGAGGCACACAGGGGGCCTGGAAGGATAGAGCTCTGAACGGTCTGCTGGAGATCCACACCACCGCTGCGCCACTCTGATCAGCGACTGGGAAAATCCACACGCTCCAAGCTCCATGACCTGGACATGAGAATCCAGGGGAGTCAGATGAAACTCCCCAGGCGAGTGGTGAAGCAAAAGCCAAGTGGCGAGCAAGGGTAAGCACATGTATAGCGATAAAACCAAATAAAGCCGAGGACGAGCAAATCTGATTGTATGGTTTCAGATCACGGCTCCATAAGACTAGTACGTCGAAGGAATAATCCAAACAAGGAAACCCTCATCTATATACCTTTATCTCATGTCACCATAATCCAACCACATACAACCCGACTGTACTCAGGGCATGATAAGATAATGAACAGGAGTCAGGTGGATACAAGGGATAAAGCAGAGCCTGAGCAGTTAATATAATAATACTCATAAAGCCGAAAATCTGATGTAAAATCCAGGACAGGCGAATATGGTAAGGCATATCACAGATTCATAGCCGTTTAAGTTGCAGGCTTCAGTATGCGTCCCATTCCACATACCTCTACTTACAACTTAAAGAGCCGGTTATTATTATTATTATTACTCGTCTTACCCTGATATCTAGCTATGTGAACTAGCGTCCCAGCACACATAGATCCATATCCGAGTAAAGCAAGGTTGTTATTAGAAACCAGCGGGGGTATCAACGAACTATGTTTACAGTGGGTCCCGTACATACCCGGGACCACGGCCCAGGATTGTTCCGTTGCTTGGTGACGGAACCCGCCGCAAGGCAAACAGGAGGGACTTATGTATGCCCTTATCATGATGGTACCAGGAAGGAGGGAGCCAGCACTCCCCTCGGTCGCCTGGAGGCCCACAGGTCAGACCGGAAGTTTTAGTTGCACAACATGCCTAATACCACTGTAAACACGAACACATATTGATAGCCGCAAATTTCCCCCGACCCGATGCAAGTTGTTCCTTTTATGATTTATTAGATGATTATCAGATTCCGGGAATGAGCAAGAACAAGTCAGGAATGTCATGAATACAGGTATATCAGGAGTACTGGTTCGTACTATAATGTATCACATGTGTATCAGGTGTACAGTTTGTACTATCAAGATGTCAAGTCATCATTCCCGTTATCGTGATAATCATGAGAGTCAAGTATATCATGCTGGGTGTTGAGTGATAGCATGATAGGAGGATGATATTCAGCAGGTGACCAATCATGCCAAGAGATTGATATAAATCCGGTGGCAAGTCATGTCATAACAAGAGGTCTTGCCAAGTAGTATCATGTCTGATGTTAGATGGTAACAAATCAGTTGACAGGTGATATACATGTGTTAAATAGTAGCATGTAATGACAAGTAGTATAAACAGGTGACAGGCATTATCATGTGGATGGTAAGTATCAAGCAAAAGCATGTCAAATATCAGCATATCAAGATTGTCAAGTAATAGTGAACACAATCAAAGAAGGTGTTAGTTCTAAACAACATAAATCATGAATAATACAAGTTGACCGATGAAAATAGGAAAGTCCCAAAAGGATAGCGAGAACACTCGTCTAAATTTTAGTGAAATCTCTGATATCCGGAATCTAGGAAATCAACGTGTCAGTGCGTTAAAGAGAAAGTGATAGAGAGAGAGTGCACAGGGGGAGAAGGAGTATGCATAGAAACGCGAGTTTTAAGAGCGAGACGCGGGAGTCGCGTCGCAGGAATAGCAGACGCGGGAATCACAGACGCGGGAGTCGCGTCGTGAAGGCACCGCAAACGCGGGGTTCGAGACCCGTGTTCAAAACAGGACGCGAGGAGAACGCGGACGCGGATGCGGGTGCTGCGTCGCGTTAACACAAGAAGAACGCGAACGCGGTCATGGGATCCGCGTTAGGAAACAAATAGAGAGGAGGGAAGGTGATATTTGTCAAGTGACAAGTCATGTAATAATCATATATAATGCATGATTCAAGGATAAGATCCATAATCAAGAAAGGAATTAGCTACAACAAACAGCCAGACTTAGTCGACTAGGGAGAAACATGTAGTCGATTAATAAAGGAGTTAGTCGACTATAGAAGAGGGCCCAGTCGACTAATAGAGCTGCGTTTCAGAGAACTGCGTCTACAGAAGAAAAGTTAGTCGACTGGGGGCGATTGCCAAGTCGACTAGAAATACTGCGTTTCCAAGAAGGGCGCGTTTCAGAACAGGGTTAGTCGACTGGGAAAACTTGTAGTCGAATAACAGAACCGCGTCACAAGAAACCAGACTGCGTTTCAAGGGGTTAGTCGACTGGTCAAGGGGTCAAGTCGACTAATGCTGTAAAACAGCGAGCAGAAACAGTTTTAAGAGTTGTGATCTTTGATATGCAATTACAAGTTTAACCAAGTCTTGGTGAGGAAGAACACTCGCCCAAGATGATCCTTGCTGCGTCCAGCAAAGGGAAGTTCGGCCCTAATCCAAAAGGAGGGTACCGGCCCTTTGCGTCGCGCCAACGGAGAAGAACGCGGCCCCAAACCAAAAGGTGAGGCCGGTCTTCACAAGAGATGAAAGTTGATGGTGCAAGTCTAGTTCAAGTGGTCAAAATGAGATTTTGCAAACGGTGTTACGGGGAGCGACGAGTCGGCTAGGATGAAAGAGCTCGCCGAGGAGGTGAAGATGGTATACTTGGTGGTGGTCAAGGAGGAGTAGGTGGTGGTGGAGATGGTGGAGAAGTTTTGGAGCTTAATGGGTTCATGGTGGAGAAATGAGAAAGAAGAAGATGGTGGAGGTGATGTTGTGGTTGTTGTTGTTGTAGAGATGAAGGAGGAGATGGAGGAGGAAGAGGTGGTGGAATTTGTGGTGAAAATGGTGGAGAAATAGTGGAGAAATGGGTGGCCATGGGAGCAAGGTGGCTGCCATTTGAGCTTGCTGTTTGAGGCCTGCTATAAACAAGGGAGAAGAAGAAATGAATTATGAAGGAGAGAGAAGAATGTGGGGTGGTTTTATAAAGGTGTAAGAAAATATTATAATATGATGTTGACTTTATTCATCAAAGAAACCTTGCGTTTCTTGCTATCCAAAGGCTGCGTCTCTTTGCAGGAGACCCGCGTCCAAGTCAAATAAGGAGCCAAACGCGGGGATTTAAAGCCGCGTCCAGGGAAAAGCTAAAAAAACTGCGTTTCAACAAAAGGACAAAATCCATGATGATTTGATTGAGATTGATTGACAGTGCATTAAATGCGGCATGGAGAGGATCTCCGCATTAAATGCAAAATCTCAGAAGTGAAGCTCGCGTTTGGGGAAGGAGAGAGAAAAGTGGGAAAATATCTGGATACTGTTCCGGTATCTGGGAAAACACCGAAAACTCCGGAAAAGTCCAAAAAATAAAGTAACTTGGAAAGCTTCCGAAAAATTCTCAAAAATAATAAATATTATAAAATGATTTTTGGTGAAATCGGTTTTCAGGAATTCAATCTCATTTTCAAAATAAAAATCATAAGGTCGACAGTCAATACCGGTCTACACCGGGTCGGCCAGATTTTGATAAAATCTGAAAAATCCCGGAAAATGCCTGAAGGAAGAAAATATAATTCTAAGAAGTAATATGAAATCGGAATCTAGAAATTTGACTCCAATTGTAAATTAAAATTTCTGGAAACAACCAGTGATACTGGCCGACACCAATTCCAGTAGAATTTTGATAAATTTAGAAAATTCTCAGAAAAAGTATTTAGATAGAAAAGGTGATTTTAGGAAGTTACTGGAAAGCCGTTTCTTAAAATTCAACTCCGTTTGTAAATTAAAAATCCGAGAATCGGTCAGCGGTATTGGTCGACACCGGTCTTGAAGATTCTCAACTTAATTGAGAAAAATTCCAGAAAATCATAGAAAATCTAAAATATTGAAAAACGATGTTTGAAACTGAAATCGGTCAAATCGGAATAGCGAAAAGGTCAAATCGAGCAATTCCCTAGGATCGAGTTCCCGGTTCAGACTAGGGCTGACTCCGAGTTCACGATTCCAGATCCAAGGCAAAACGATCATATGAATAATTCACAACACAAAACAAATACAGGAAGTAAATTAAAAATACGATCAGAAAATACGAATACGCAACTAAGTACGTATTCCGGGAACGGGGTGTTACACTCCATCCACCTTACAAAAAATTGCGTCCTCGCAATTTCGATAAGGGGTGAAATGAACACAAAAAGATAGAAATGAGGATTATGCCAATCAAGATATGAATAACTATGAGCCGTTCTCCCAGAGCGACTGAACGGCTATCTCAAGACTGAGGCATCTCTGTACTTCTGCCGTATATATACTTCCCCTGACGATGCCATAATAATACTGATCTGATGTCTGCTTATAAAAGAACACTGTCAGAACTTCAAAAGTCTTAACCCATTCTGAATAACAAAAAGTGGGCTGACTTGGAGAGATAATCAATAATACTTCAATCAGGCTGTGAACCAAAACTGATGAGACCCATAGAAATCTGAAGTGCAGAAACCCGTAATATAATACAAAACCCTGCATGGCATGATGTTGTCTTTGGTAAAGTGTCTGCAGTAGAATTTCTGATGTGCTGCATACATAATAATTCCCCCAGTATAGACCAGAATACCTTAGATAAAGGAAACTCTGATAATACTGAGCATGAACCAAAGAGACAAATAATTAAGAATTCCTGTATACTGGGCGTTGCCAACTCTGAAAGACATAACCGAGAATATAGAATAACTGTGAAGAATCCTGAATACTGACTTATGAATGATAACCCGACTGCAGATGAAACAAGAAGAAGATATCTGAGCCCTGTGAGATTGGTGGAATGGATCATTGACAAGGGTCATGGCGATAGCTCAGATATAGTGATGAAACTCTGATCAGCAGATCCATAAAAGCACGCTGGGCAGAAGAAATCCGAGGAAGGGCCAGAGTGCTAAGCACTGAAGGGACTAGCTACGGATGAAACCAAGCCTAGATGAGGTCATCGCATAACACAGCTCAGGTGTTTAAACATTAGGGTGCGGCGAGGCTAACGCTCTGCGAGGCTCGCATAGGGCGAAGCTCACGCAACGAAGCCAGCGCGTAACACAACGCTAAATGTTAAGCACCAGGGTGCAGCGAAACTCACACCCGGTTAGGTTCACGGATGACTAGAACACGACCCTCGCTTGGCGAGGCTAGCGGAGCCTTTGGTTCACCAAATCAATAAAAACTGCCAGGAGTTATTGGCTCTGAGAACATGATCAAGAAATCACAAAAATCGAAACGAGTCACGAATACTGTCTTCTAAATAATAACCTGACTGCAGATTAGCTATGAGAATACCCGAGTTCCATGAACATAGTCGAAGAAATCATGATCGCTATTAGAGTAATAGAAATAGAAAATATCATAACTCTGTCTGCCAGAAGTCCTGCTTCTGAAATGTTGTTATATACTGACACTCCTCATGAAATGTTGCAATTTATCTGACTATATAAGTGACGACTACTCAGCTTGATGTACTAGTCTCCCATGAGGTATCCATATAAGAATATAATGCGGGGTCGAAGATCTGTCTAATATAAGACAATGAGATATACCAGAGTCAAGGAATGCCAGAACATAATTAGAACGAACCACATCTGCCCTGCTGTTACCTCACTAGTCTACGCATATCTTAAGTCGGCATAAAGATCACGAAAATCAAAATAAATCAGAATAGCAAAAATAGAAGAGATAGGAATCATGAAATAGAGAGGGAGATAGGACGGACTAGGATTGATGGTGACAGGGCAATGAAGAGGATATGATATAAAGAATTTACCAATCCCTGGACATGCTAAAAATGGGGATAAATAGTTACGGTCAGTACTCTCAGAGTTCCTCTGCAGATATTGAGCACCCTTCCTGTTCTCACTCCATCATATCGAGCACCCTGACTTCCCCTTCAGTCAGATCATATGTTTGCTTCCCTTCACCATGTGCCCTAGTTCTTGGTCTCCTTTGTATATGACTTCATGCTAGATGCTGGGGATGAGGCGAGGTCATTCTGCCAGTAGGTCCTGGATCCCCTCACAACGGTGATACTGGATGAGTTGATCTGATCTGTACGATGTTCCCTGCCTCTTTGAACAGATAGTCACTTTTCAATTAATCTCCGAACCCGTATATGACATAATTCATAATCTTTCTGGTGATTGTGTTGCAGGTGCCCGGCTTCGGACAATATCCACATGTCATATGTTGGGGGCAAGGTTGGAGGGAGGGCTTAGCCAGTAGGGCATCCAGAGGCCTGTTTGAACCTTCACTTTCCTCAATTAAGAGGGTTTCTTCGCCAACTTCATCTGCATCTTATCCTGATCTTTCTTCTCTGGGTCCATTCTACTTCCCGGATGGTGACAAAAGAACTTGAGAATACTCCTTAGGCTGCTTGGAAAAAGAGACACCTTGATCCTCATCTTCATTTCTCATTAAAATATTGCTTGCTCAGTTCTCCTTGTCGGCCACCATGTAAGACACCGACCGACTATACCTTAGAAATTTTGCTGTGTACTTATTTACTATTCAATCTCCCTACTGCAATTTGATAAATCATCCTTTCATTTCTTTTTGAGTCATTACAGAGAAGAATCTTCTTATAAAAATCCTTCGAGAACTAGTCCCAAGTGATGGGCTTTTCCAGTCTTGCTGTTTCTACTAACCACCACGCCTTGGCCGTATCTTTCAACTGGATCCTGGTCATTCCCACTTAGTTCTTCGTCAGGGACCCGAGTTGACTTAGAAGATCCATCATGTTTGCTGACCACTGCTATACATCCAGGGCTCCTCCATGCTTGAAAAGATTGCTGGCTGTAATTTTCCTAAATCCAACATGTCGCCTGGCTTCTGTTCCCTGAGTGCAATCAATAATCTGTGGTGCGGGACCTTCATCTGTTCTTGTTAGCTTTTCATCATGTTTTGCAGAAATCATCTCAAAATGACACTTCCTCCATTAAGGCCATTCTAAGAAGAACCAAAACCGTTAAGAATTCCCCATCTTTTCATGTCCAAGTTGGTCTAGGAATAATGAGAAACTGAAGTATGAAAGGATAGGAAAACTTCAGAATTCAAGGGTATGATTATCAAGAGGGAAGGGATAACTTTGTACTTGTAGTTGGATTGTATAACCAAGACTCATGCATTCCAGTTGCAAATTTCTTTACCATTAATTTGCCGACTGGTCGTACTGAGGAGGTGAGAGCCTAAGCTCTGATACCAACCTGTAACGCCCCGATCCTGGCGGATACGGAGACATTACTGCAACGTATATACGCAAGTCAGAAGTACCTTCACGTATATACGCTAAGCATCAGTACAGGCAAGAATCAGAGTACGGAAGCAAGTGGTGCATTATACATTCCAACATATGAGTACAATTACAAAGTTATCACCAGAGGTGATCCGATATTACAATAATATTACATCACCAGAATGGCGCAATTGCGAGAATACAAAGAGATGTACAAGTATGAACAGTACAAAAGGCACTCACGAGTTTACAAAAGGAAAACTCGAGAGGCACACAGGGGGCCTGGAAGGATAGAGCTCTGAACGGTCTGCTGGAGATCCACACCACCGCTGCGCCACTCTGATCAGCGACTGGGAAAATCCACACGCTCCAAGCTCCATGACCTGGACATGAGAATCCAGGGGAGTCAGATGAAACTCCCCAGGCGAGTGGTGAAGCAAAAGCCAAGTGGCGAGCAAGGGTAAGCACATGTATAGCGATAAAACCAAATAAAGCCGAGAACGAGCAAATCTGATTGTATGGTTTCAGATCACGGCTCCATAAGACTAGTACGTCGAAGGAATAATCCAAACAAGGAAACCCTCATCTATATACCTTTATCTCATGTCACCATAATCCAAGCACATACAACCCGACTGTACTCAGGGCATGATAAGATAATGAACAGGAGTCAGGTGGATACAAGGGATAAAGCAGAGCCTGAGCAGTTAATATAATAATACTCATAAAGCCGAAAATCTGATGTAAAATCCAGGACAGGCGAATATGGTAAGGCATATCACAGATTCATAACCGTTTAAGTTGCAGGCTTCAGTATGCGTCCCATTCCACATACCTCTACTTACAACTTAAAGAGCCGGTTATTATTATTATTATTACTCGTCTTACCCTGATATCTAGCTATGTGAACTAGCGTCCCAGCACACATAGATCCATATCCGAGTAAAGCAAGGTTGTTATTGGAAACCAGCGGGGGTATCAACGAACTATGTTTACAGTGGGTCCCGTACATACCCGGGACCACGGCCCAGGATTGTTCCGTTGCTTGGTGACGGAACCCGCCGCAAGGCAAACAGGAGGGACTTATGTATGCCCTTATCATGATGGTACCAGGAAAGAGGGAGCCAGCACTCCCCTCGGTCGCCTGGAGGCCCACAGGTCAGACCGGAAGTTTTAGTTGCACAACATGCCTAATACCACTGTAAACACGAACACATATTGATAGCCGCAAGTTTCCCCCGACCCGATGCAAGTTGTTCCTTTTATGATTTATTAGATGATTATCAGATTCCGGGAATGAGCAAGAACAAGTCAGGAATGTCATGAATACAGGTATATCAGGAGTACTGGTTCGTACTATAATGTATCACATGTGTATCAGGTGTACAGTTTGTACTATCAAGATGTCAAGTCATCATTCCCGTTATCGTGATAATCATGAGAGTCAAGTATATCATGCTGGGTGTTGAGTGATAGCATGATAGGAGGATGATATTCAGCAGGTGACCAATCATGCCAAGAGATTGATATAAATCCGGTGGCAAGTCATGTCATAACAAGAGGTCTTGCCAAGTAGTATCATGTCTGATGTTAGATGGTAACAAATCAGTTGACAGGTGATATACATGTGTTAAATAGTAGCATGTAATGACAAGTAGTATAAACAGGTGACAGGCATTATCATGTGGATGGTAAGTATCAAGCAAAAGCATGTCAAATATCAGCATATCAAGATTGTCAAGTAATAGTGAACACAATCAAAGAAGGTGTTAGTTCTAAACAACATAAATCATGAATAATACAAGTTGACCGATGAAAATAGGAAAGTCCCAAAAGGATAGCGAGAACACTCGCCTAAATTTTAGTGAAATCTCTGATATCCGGAATCTAGGAAATCAACGTGTCAGTGCGTTAAAGAGAAAGTGATAGAGAGAGTGCACAGGGGAGAAGGAGTATGCATAGAAATGCGAGTTTTAAGAGCGAGACGCGGGAGTCGCATCGCAGGAATAGCAGACGCGGGAATCACAGACGCGGGAGTCGCGTCGTGAAGGCACCGCAAACGCGGGGTTCGAGACCCGTGTTCAAAACAGGACGCGAGGAGAACGCGGACGCGGATGCGGGTGCTGCGTCGCGTTAACACAAGAAGAACGCGGACGCGGTCATGGGATCCGCGTTAGGAAACAAATAGAGAGGAGGGAAGGTGATATTTGTCAAGTGACAAGTCATGTAATAATCATATATAATGCATGATTCGAGGATAAGATCCATAATCAAGAAAGGAATTAGCTACAACAAACAGCGAGACTTAGTCGACTAGGGAGAAACATGTAGTCGATTAATAAAGGAGTTAGTCGACTATAGAAGAGGGCCCAGTCGACTAATAGAGCTGCGTTTCAGAGAACTGCGTCTACAGAAGAAAAGTTAGTCGACTGGGGGCGATTGCCAAGTCGACTAGAAATACTGCGTTTCCAAGAAGGGCGCGTTTCAGAACAGGGTTAGTCGACTGGGAAAACTTGTAGTCGACTAGCAGAACCGCGTCACAAGAAACCAGACTGCGTTTCAAGGGGTTAGTCGACTGGTCAAGGGGTCAAGTCGACTAATGCTGTAAAACAGCGAGCAGAAACAGTTTTAAGAGTTGTGATCTTTGATATGCAATTACAAGTTTAACCAAGTCTTGGTGAGGAAGAACACTCGCCCAAGATGATCCTTGCTGCGTCCAGCAAAGGAAAGTTCGGCCCCAATCCAAAAGGAGGGTACCGGCCCTTTGCGTCGCGCCAACGGAGAAGAACGCGGCCCCAAACCAAAAGGTGAGGCCGGTCTTCACAAGAGATGAAAGTTGATGGTGCAAGTCTAGTTCAAGTGGTTAAAATGAGATTTTGCAAACGGTGTTACGGGGAGCGACGAGTCGGCTAGGATGAAAGAGCTCGCCGAGGAGGTGAAGATGGTATACTTGGTGGTGGTCAAGGAGGAGTAGGTGGTGGTGGAGATGGTGGAGAAGTTTTGGAGCTTAATGGGTTCATGGTGGAGAAATGAGAAAGAAGAAGATGGTGGAGGTGATGTTGTGGTTGTTGTTGTTGTAGAGATGAAGGAGGAGATGGAGGAGGAAGAGGTGGTGGAATTTGTGGTGAAAATGGTGGAGAAATAGTGGAGAAATGGGTGGCCATGGGAGCAAGGTGGCTGCCATTTGAGCTTGCTGTTTGAGGCCTGCTGTAAACAAGGGAGAAGAAGAAATGAATTATGAAGGAGAGAGAAGAATGTGGGGTGGTTTTATAAAGGTGTAAGAAAATATTATAATATGATGTTGACTTTATTCATCAAAGAAACCTTGCGTTTCTTGCTATCCAAAGGCTGCGTCTCTTTGCAGGAGACCCGCGTCCAAGTCAAATAAGGAGCCAAACGCGGGGATTTAAAGCCGCGTCCAGGGAAAAGCTAAAAAAACTGCGTTTCAACAAAAGGACAAAATCCATGATGATTTGATTGGGATTGATTGACAGTGCATTAAATGCGGCATGGAGAGGATCTCCGCATTAAATGCAAAATCTCAGAAGTGAAGCTCGCGTTTGGGGAAGGAGAGAGAAAAGTGGGAAAATATCTGGATACTGTTCCGGTATCTGGGAAAACACCGAAAACTCCGAAAAAGTCCAAAAAATAAAGTAACTTGAAAAGCTTCCGAAAAATTCTCAAAAATAATAAATATTATAAAATAATTTTTGGTGAAATCGGTTTTCAGGAATTCAATCTCATTTTCAAAATAAAAATCATAAGGTCGAAAGTCAATACCGGTCTACACCGGGTCGGCCAGATTTTGATAAAATCTGAAAAATCTCGGAAAATGCCTGAAGGAAGAAAATATAATTCTAAGAAGTAATATGAAATCGGAATCTAGAAATTTGACTCCAATTGTAAATTAAAATTCCTGGAATCAACCAGTGATACTGGCCGACACCAATTCCAGTAGAATTTTGATAAATTTAGAAAATTCTCAGAAAAAGTATTTAGATAGAAAAGGTGATTTTAGGAAGTTACTGGAAAGCCATTTCTTAAAATTCAACTCCGTTTGTAAATTAAAAATCCGAGAATCGGTCAGCGGTACTGGTCGACACCGGTCTTGAAGATTCTCAACTTAATTGAAGAAAATTCCAGAAAATCATAGAAAATCTAAAATATTGAAAAACAATGTTTGAAACTGAAATCGGTCAAATCGGAATAGCGAAAAGGTCAAATCGAGCAATTCCCTAGGATCGAGTTCCGGTTCAGACTAGGGCTGACTCCGAGTTCACGATTCCAGATCTAAGGCAAAACGATCATATGAATAATTCACAACACAAAACAAATATAGGAAGTAAATTAAAAATACGATCAGAAAATACGAATACGCAACTAAGTACGTATTCCGGGAACGGGGTGTTACATTTATCTTGTCTATTCCTATAAATATTATTTTACATTTAAATAATTATTCAAACTTAATTATGGTTCATGCCTGTTAGTTACTAATTCACGTCTACATGTATTAAATACAAAATAAATTGCTTTGTGAATATTCTTATATCTCTTTAATAACCTTGCATAATATTCGTGGTCCTGGATATCATGATACCACTTGAAAACTTGACTGGTTATACTTGACACCTACTTGATGACTATCATGTCCATGTTACCTAACTACTGGGAAAAATATTGTTATACGTAACAACCTCGTTCTGGTTATCCTGTTCACCGACATATATATCCTGTTATACATGTATCATGATTACACTATTAATGTTGTTACTGTTGTAATTACTGAGTTATCCCAGTAAATTTAGGTAACATGTATATTAAATAATCTTTATAACTAATGACATGATATTAAACAACTTACACTGAGATTGGAAAAATTGGTGGAGGAGACAGCGAATATTTTTAGGTGGACCTAGAATTTAGGTTGTGCAGCCGAAAAAGGGTTCCACTGCAGGGTTCCTGAGGGTGACTGACACCCCATCCTGTTCTTGTTCCTGTTATACATGTTTTATATGTTACCTGACTACCTTGCGGAGGGCCTAGTTCAACGTCAGGAGTCTGGGCCGTGGTCCCGGGTATGCACGGGACCCACCTAAAACACATACAATGTCTCCAATTAATCAGTTTCAATAACTTGGGACCTTGACTGGCACGTGTTGTAGGCATAGTATAGGAGGCGTCTATACATATGGCAATTAGTGTTTGCTGACATAATTAATAATGAAAATCAAATTCTTATATTGACAGTATAAACTGAACCTGACATATGCATGAATATTATGATAGATATTTGATTATACTCATGACCTGATGTACACCTGACTATATCACTGACTGGCTTAGTTACTATTCATTTATTGTTTGGCATGTTATATCATGTATATTTTTTTCATAGTATGCTCACACGTTACATGCATGTGCACCTTTCCCTTTTATTTTAACACTCACTAGGTCACTTATTAACGACCCTGAATTTGCTATGCTCAGATCCAGATGCGAGAACATCACAGGATCAGGAGTACTTTGAGCACGTTGCAAATCTCCAATAGACAATCCTCAGTTCTTTTCATGAGAACCTTTTTTTATTTTTGATTCTATTCTTATTATGCTTATAATAAGTGAACTTTTAAGACATTTTTTGTATCTGTTTGAATGCTGGAATAAATTGTGAACCTTATGTTTTAATTTAATACATTAAGACTTAGCGTATTTATATTGAGAATACGTTGCTGACTCTCATCACATAACCAATTGTGTGTATTTTGAGAAGTGGGACGTAACAATACTCGAATTCACGAGTAAAAGAACAACAACTTGAATCCACGAGCAAATAAAAAAATTAAAAGTTTATTAAATCAAAATTCAATAAATAAAATTATATTGATACAATGGTTTTAAATAGGATCAAAACTAGAGTACTAACCTGTTTAGGATTCCTAAAGAAAATAAAAAAAAACTAAACAATTCAGAGTTCAAATCGAATCTGAAAATTAAATCTTAAACTGACTCTGAAACTGCTGATACGCGACTAGTGATCGACCGCTAGTCAAAATTGTGTGTTGTCAGCCGACCGACAACAATGGTCGCTTCTCTGTTTTTGGTCGTCTGACTGAGCGGTCGACCGACGGCTTCAGCTTACTTTCTTGGTCGACAGGACAGTCGACCGAGAACTATGTCTGACCTACTGTTGAACCTTAACTCCTGTTGCTTACTTTGATTAATCTCCTACATTAGTCCCTCCCTCTTTAAGAGAACTTATTCTCGAGTTATAATCATGACAGAGATGTTCGGTAGGGTGATATTAGTAGAGATCCGCCACATTAAATGTCTTGGACATCGCCATATCGCTTGGAACACTACGACATAGGCGTTATCATTGACCTTCTTCACAATCTTGAACGTCCTATACTTCTTTGATTTCAACTTGTTGTAGAGTTCAGTAAGAATTCTCTCTCCTCTCAAATACACCATCACTATGTCTCCTTCTTCGGAGACTTTCTCTCCCCTATTATTGTCAGCTACTGCCTTGTATTTTGCATTAAACTTCTCTAGCTCAATCGAAGTGACTCTTAAACATCAAAAAAAATTCAGCCATGGCGCTAGCTGCAATACTAAACTTCTCCCCAATAGGTTGCTTGGCTAAGTCTAGAAGATGATGGGGTACCTTCTTATGGACAATAGCAAAAGGCGACATACCCATTGAGCTGTGGACTGTGCTATTATAAACAAACTCCGCTTGAGACAAAACTTGATCCCATGCTCTTTACTTGTCTCCACATATGCTTCTCAACAAGTTGCCTAAGATGCGGTTGACAACTTTCATTTGTCCATCAGTTTGAATATGCATCGTGCTACTATACTTCAGTGATGTGTCAAATCTCCTCCATAGAGTAGTCCAAAAAGTGGCTAAGAACTTGTTATCCCGATCTAAAATAATGAAATGCGACACGCCATGCAATCACACGACCTCTTGAAAGAATAACTTGGCCATGTGCGGTACGTCAGAAGTCTTCTGGTAAGGAATAAGTGTGCTATCTTGAAAATCGATCATAATGAAGATAGAATCCACTCTATTTTGTGTGCGAGGAAGTTCCAACATGAAATCCGTGCTCAAATCTTTCCAACTATCTTTAGGGACGGGCAAGAGTGTATACAAACCCATATTTTGAGCTTGTCCTTTATCAACTTGGCATATTAGACAACTCCTCACAATTGTAGCCATGTTTTTCTCAATTGAGGTTGATAATTCCTCTCTTCAAGCCGTAATCTTGTCTCTTCCAAAGTGTCCTCCAAGCGCGCCTCCATGCAAATCTCGAATGATCTTCTCTCTCAAAGAAGTCCTTGAACCACAAAGTCGATTTTATTTAAATAAAAACCCTTCATAATATGATATTCTTGCGTTGATTGCTTCGTCGAACACTTCTCCCAAATATCCTCAAAGTCTTCATCTTTCTCATATAACTCCTTCAAGAAATCAAAGCCAATGACCTCACTTTGCAAAGAAATCAATAATGAGACTCTCATACTCAATGCATTGGGAACTTTGTTGTCAACACCGTATTTGTGTCGTATCACAAAGTTGAATTGTTTAAAATAAGATGTCCATCTTGCATGCGTCTTGTCGATGTACTTTTATTTTTTTAAAATAGGGAGGCGATTGATGTCCGAATAGAGTATGAAGTCACAAGGTATAAAATAGCTATCCCTAGTCTTCAAAGAACGATACACCACATACAATTCTTACACATAAGTAGACCATTTTTGCCTTACTTCATTCAACTTTTCACTTAGAAAAATAATAGGCCTCTTCTCTTACGAGAGAACCGCTCCAATGCCAACTCTAGAAGTATCACACTCTAGTTTGAACATCTTTTTAAAGGAAAAGTCAACATGGGAGCATTGGTAATCTTATACCTGATTAGTGCAAAAGCTTCGTAGAGCTCCTCGCTCCAAAGAAAATAATCTTCCTCTTCAAGCAATCGATGATAGGGGCCACCAAACTATTAAAATTCCAAATGAAGCACTGGTAGAAAGTAGTTGTACCATGAAAAGTCCTCACATCCGTGATACTCTTTGCATTTACTTGTCTTCATCAACATGGATTCCTTGAGAGCTAACTAAAAACCCCAAGAATATCAAGCTGATAGTCACGAAGCTACACTTCTTCAAGTAGATATTAAACTTATTGTCTTGTAGCACCGTTAACATCTTCCGTAGGTGTTGCATATGCTCATCTTCACTCGAACTATAGATAAGGATGTTATCAAAAGAGACAACCACGAACTTCCCCAAGAATGGCTTCAATACTTGGTTTATCAGTCTCGTGAAAGTACTAGGGGCATTGGATAATCCAAAAGGCATGACCATCCATTCATATAATCCCTCCGGAGTCTTGAACATCATCTTCTATTCATCTCCTGGCCTAATGTGAATTTGATGGTAATCACTCCTTAGATTGATCCAACATATCATCAAGGCGAGGGATGAGAAATCGATATCGAATAGTGATCTTGTTGATGGTGGGCTAGCCACACACCAACTTTCATCTTTCTTTGGTGTCAAAAGGGCCGGTATCGCACACAGACTTGTGCTCTCTCTAATGTGTCTTTTGTGTATCAATTCTTCGACCTTCTCCCTTAGAACTTCTCTTTTCTTAGGATTCATCCGGTAATATGGGAGGTTAGGTAGACTTGCTCTAGGAATAAGATCAATGTGGTGATGGATATTCCTTATGGGTGGTAGTCCTTTCGGAAGCTCATCATGAACAACTCTTTTGAACTCCTCCAACATGGGATTCATATTATCAGGAACTTCAATTGATGGAGTGACTTCTTCTTTGACCACCAAAGCAAATCTTTGTTTTATCTTTTGAATCTACTAAGAACTCATCTCGGTTGCATATAAATATGAACTTTAGCTTTCCTTCTTTTGTCGGCTTTAGAACAGCTGAAATAGGCTTTAAGGTGATCCTCTTGTCCTCTCAAGTGAACATGTCGATGATACTCTTGCCTCGATGGGTAGCATTGATGTCATGTTGCCATGGTCTATCGAAAGTACTTGACATGCATCCATATCGACAACATCACAAGCAACAGAATCTTGATAAAACTTGCCAATTGAAATAGGTACATGACAAAAATCAGTTACCTTAATGGAGGGAGCATTTTTGAACTCAATAGCGTAAGGGTAAGTGTGTGATTTCATCTCTAGTTTCAAGTAGTCTACCCATGCACTAGAAATGATGTTCTCGCAACTTTCATTGTCGATGATGAGGTTGCACACCTTGTTATTGACCAAACACTGTGAGTAAAAAATTTGATGTTGTTGTATTGTGCCTGGGGCCTTTTGGTTATATAACAATTATTGTATCATGCAGGTGGCTGAATCTCCATGCTCTTCAGCAAAGTCGGGGTCTCAATTTTCACTTCATCTTCATCCTCATAGTCTGCCATATTGATTTGCCTCCTTCTTAGACACTCATTGGACTTGTGTTCAGGTTCACCGCACATATGACACTTGCCAACACCTGACTTGATGTATGAATTCTTATTGCCATTTGTAGTGGGGTTATCATCATTAATGGGTTTGCTTTAAGGGTGTTGGTTGCCTTATGGGCTGGAGATCGATCGCCCGATGTTAAACTCTACTGAATTCTTGTATTGTTGAATGTCTTCTCTGCTATACTCTTGAAAGGTGAAGCTCTGTTTTGCAGCCTCTCAATCTTCATTGCCTTGTTGTGGGCTTCATCAACGAAGAACAAGTCATGAAGAATCATGCGTTCTTAGATGGGATACTGTAACGCCCCGATTCCACGAATACGGGGTCGTCACTGCAACGTATATACGCAAGTCAGAAGTACCTTCACGTATATACGCTAAGCATCAGTACAGGCAAGAATCAGAGTACGGAAGCAAGTGGTGCATTATACATTCCAACACATGAGTACAATTACAAGGTTATCACTAGGGGTGACCCAATATTACATGAATATTACATCACTGATATGCGCAATTGCGGGATTACAAGGAAATGTACAAGTATGAACAGTAGAAAAGGCACTCACGAGTTTACAAGGGAAACTCGAGAGGCACACAAGGGGACCTGGAAGGATAGAGCTCTGAACGGTCTGCTGGAGATTCACGCTACCGCTGCGCCACTCTGATCAGCAACTGGGAGAATCCACACGCTCCAAGCTCCATGACCTGGACATGAGAATCCAGGGGAGTCAGATGAAACTCCCCAGGCGAGTGGTGAAGCAAAAGCTAAGTGGCGAGCAAGGGTAAGCACATGTATAGAGATAGAACCAAATAAAGCCGAGGACGAGCAAATCTGATTGTAGGGTTTCAGATCACGGCTCCATAAGACTAGTACGTCGAAGGAATAATCCAAACAAGGAAACCCTCATCTATATACCCTTATCTTATGTCACCATAATCTAAGCACATACAACCAGACTGCACTCAGGGCATGATAAGATAATGAGCAGGAGGCAGGTGGATACAAGGAATAAAGCAGAGCATGAGCAGTTAATATAATAGTACTCATAAAACCGGAAATCCGATGTAAAATCCGATACAAGCAAGCAAGGTAAGACATATCACAGATTCATAGCCGTTTAAACTGCAGGCTTCAGTATGCGTCCCATTCCACATACCTCTACTTACAACTTAAAGAGCCGGTTATTAGACACTTTATTATTACTCGTCTTACCCTGATATCTAGCTATGTGAACTAGCGTCCCAGCACACATAGATCCATATCCGAGTAAAGCAAGGTTGTTATTGGAAACCGGCGGGGGTATCAACGAACTATGTTTACAGTGGGTCCCGTGCATACCCGGGACCACGGCCCAGGATTGTTCCGTTGCTTGGTGACGGAACCTGCCGCAAGGCTAACAGGAGGGACTTATGTATGCCCTTGTCAAGATGGTACCAAGAAGGAGGGAGCCAGCACTCCCCTCGGTCGCCTGGAGGCCCACAGGTCAGACCGGAACATGTAGTTGCACAACATTCCTAAAACCACTGTAAACACGAACACATATTGATAGCCGCATGTTTCCCCCGACCCGATGCAAGTTGTTCCTTTTATGATTTATTAGGTTAATTATCAATTTACGGGAATAACAGGAACAGGACATGATCAGGAATTCAGGAGTTCAGGTCACTGTATATAATACAGGATAACAGGTCACTGATCATGATACAGGATATCAGGTCACTGTACATAGTACAGGATAACAAGGCAGGGTTCCCGTAAATGTGATAATCACAGGTCAAGTATATCATGCTGGGTGTCAAGTGATAGCATGACAAGATGGTGATATTAGACAGGTAACCAGTCATGTCAAGAGATTGATAATAATCCGGTGGCAAGTCATGTCATAACAAGGGGTCTTGCCAAGTAGTAGCATGTCTGAGGTCAGGTGATAACACATCAGTTGACAGGTGATATACATGTGTTAAAAGTAATATGAAAACGACAAGTAGTATAAACAGGTGACAGGCATTATCATGTGGATGGTAAGTATCGAGCAAAAGCATGTCAAATATCAGCATATCAAGATTGTCAAGTAATAATGAACACAATCAAAGAAGGTGTTAGTTCTAAACAACATAATACAAGTCGACCAATGAAAATAGGAAAGTCCCAAAAGGATAGCGAGAACACTCTCCCAACCAATAAAATAGGAAAGCAAGAGGATAGCGAGATTACTCGCCCAACCAATAAAATAGGAAAGCAAGAGGATAGCGAGATTACTCGCCCAACCAATAAAATAGGAAAGCAAGAGGATAGCGAGATTACTCGCCTAAAATATGGTGAAATCTCTGATATCCGGAATCCAGGAGATCAACGCTTCAATGCGTTAGAGAGAAGGTAATAGGTAGAGGGGGGATCAGGAGAGAGAAAATAAGAGAGAGAAGAGGAGAGAAGGTGATATCCATCAAGTGATAAGCCATGTAATAGCCATATACATAATACATGACCCGAGAATAATGTTCATGTACAAAGAAGGAATCAACAATAGTCAACAGCTAAGATTAGTCGACTAGGGGTAATAATTAGTCGACTAATAGGGGAGTTAGTCGACTAATAGAAAGAGCAAGTCGACTGATAGGCTGCGTTTCAGAAAAAGGCTGGCGTTTCAAGAATGGCGTTTCAGGATGGGTTAGTCGACTAGGAACAGGGGTTAGTCGACTAGTCTGCTGCGTTTCGCAAAACGGCGTCTCACGAAGTCGCGTTTCATAGGTCCGCGTCTTGCCACAAGTCCGCGTCTCATGAATCCGCGTTTCATAAGTCCGCGTCTCACCAGAAAGAGTTAGCCAATTTGGAATGAAAGAGCAGGTCGCGTTTCAAGAAAAGAGCGCGTTTCTCAAGGTCGCGTCTCACATGGTCGCGTCCCACAAGGCCGCGTTTCCAAGAGGCACGTTTCCCAGATTCGCGTTTCCAAGATTCGCGTCTCAGGAAAGTTAGTCGACTAGGGAGAAGGATCAGTCGACTAGAAGGTTGCGTTTCAGAATAACAAGGCAGCGTTTCACAGGATTAGTCGACTGGGAAGGAGGGCTAGTCGACTAATAAGGGAAGTTAGTCGACTAATGACCAAGTCAAGTCGACTAACAGAGTGCAAATCAGGGAGCAGGATTCTGTTAAGTGCTGAGTTCACTGATATGAAAATGCAAGGGCTCTGATGAGTCATCCAAGTCTTGGAGAGTGAAGTTACTCGTCCAAAACGCCATCTAGAAGCAGGGAAAAACACAAGTGAAGGAGATGGGTCCTTGGTTGAGTTGTCGTTAACTATCACCAAAACGATCACCGGAATAATCGCGAACGATTATTGGAAGATCCACGGCGATGTCTCCAACGAAGAGAAGCTCGGCCCCAATCCAAAAGGAGTGCAGGCCCCCAGAGTCATGCAGGTGATGAAGAAGAACACGGCCCCCAATCCGAAGGAGTCGGCCGGTCTTTACCAGAGAAGGAAAGAGATGGTGATAGTGATGATGCTTGGTTCACTGCTGCAAGAAATGGAGGAGAAGATGAAGGGAAATGGTGGAGAACAAGTTGGCCAAAGGAGGGAGTATCAAGGCTGCGTTTGTTGCCTTTGCTCTCTGGAAACAAAGAGGAAGAAGCGAGAAAGAAGAAAAATGAATGGAGAGAGAGGGAGGGGGTATTTATAGGCAAAGGAGCAATAATGGCAAGTTTGACTTTGGGGATGCCAAGTGAGACTTGTTCTCCCCACTCAAACGCAGCCCACAAAAGCAAGATGGCGTTTAGGCCAAAATTAGCCTAACGCGGGAATAAATGCGGCGTTTCAAGGGAGAAGCAAGGTGGCGTTTCACAAAAGGACAAAAAGGCATGATGCTTGATGGGAGTTGGTGGCAGCACATTAAATGAAGTGTGGGGAGAAGTGAAGAGAAGATCTTTGCATTAAATGCAAGATCCAAGGATGGTGAAGCCGGCGTTTGAGGAAGGAAAAATGGAAAAAGACAAAATGGAATATCAAGGAGGAGACTTTTTGGAAGAGAGGCATTTAATGAAGAGAGAGAAGGGGGATAAAATAATGATGGTGCACATAAAACATAAAAGAACAAGGAAGGGGATTCTTGCGTTTCCCACATTGAAACGCAGCCCTCACCTGCGTTTGGGCAAAATGGTTTAAACGCGGGGATTAGGCCGCGTTTAGGGAAAGATGTCAAAGCTGCGTTTAGTAGAGGAGAGAGAAAGTCATGATAATTGATGGGATTTGATCTGAAGTGCATTAAATGCGGAATGGGGAGGATCTTCACAATAAATGCGGAATCCCAGGTTGGTGAGATCCGCGTTAGGGAAGGAGAGAGAAAATGGGGAAAAGACAGAGTGGAGAATATGAAACAATCTCCTCGGTATCTGGGAAAACACCGGAAAAAATAAAGTAATCCGGAAAGCTTCCCAAAATCTCAAAAATCATAAATATTATAAAATGATTTTTAGTGAAATCGGTTTTCAAAGATTAAATCTCATTTTCAAGATAAAAATCCTGAAGTCAACCGTCAATCTCGGTATATGCCGGATTGGCCGGGTTTTCAATAAAATCTGATAAATCCCAGAAAATGTATTTAGATAAAAAAATATGATTTTAAGAAATAATGCCTAAAGGCACTTTTGGTAATTCCAAACCATTTGTAAAAAATCCGGGAATCGGTCAACGAAACTGGCCGACACCGGTTTTGAAGATTTACAACTTAATCCAGGAAAATTCCAGAAAATCATATAAAATCTAGAATATTGGAAAATGATATTTAAAACTGAAATCGGTCAAATCGGAATATCAGAATATCCAAACCGGGCAATATTCTAGGATCGGGTCCTCGGTTCAGACTAGGGCTGACTCCGAGTCTACGAATCCAAATCCAAGACAAAACGTTCATATAAAGAATTCATAATACAAAACAAATACAGGAAGTAAATCAAAAAAAATACGATCAGAAAATATGAATACGCAACTAAGTACGTATTCCAGGAACGGGGTGTTACAGATACTTTAAACCGCTGATGTACTTTGTCGCTTGTTGTTCTTTCATCATAGATAGATCACATTGTGATGAGAGGCGATTGAACTCCTTCGTACACAATAATCCTTGAACCTTATTTGCAGTGTTCAAATTGATTATAAAGAATTTGTTAATAATCAGGTGGAAGAAATCTACCTTATAGGAGTTGCTTCATGCGTCTTCATGTCATCGCGGGTGGCTTCTCTTAGTGTCTTCTTGTGATTTGCAATTAGTCCAACTATACGGCTGCTCCTCCCTTGAGCTTGTATGTCACGAATTTGACATGCTTCTCCCGAAAAAGTAAGCCATGTCGAAGAACTTCTCCACTTCATAGACTCATCAGTCCAAGAAGGATTCGAGGTTCTCACTAAAGAAAGAAATCTTGATTTTCATCCTATATTCATTAGGACTTGAGTAATCTTTTCTCCTATCATGATTAAGAAAAGAAAATCCTCCTCCTCTGTTAGGATTAGGATTGGTCATCCGTGTATGGCCTCGGACGTAAGCATCCCTCCATCATAAGCTTCATCTTGGAGTCGTTTTCTTGATAGAAGGGGTTGTTCAATTCTACCTCATCAGAAAGATTTTTATATTAAAACTTTCATAGAGGACATCTTGATAGTGGTGGTGATTGTTCGGGTAGTCGTTGATGAAGTGGTTGTGACGGTTGTTGGATCGGAGGTGGTTGTGGTGGTTGTTGTTGTGGTGGAGGTTGTTGAGGAGGTCAAGTTGATTGACGATCATGTCCACTTCGGTACGTACCATCGACTAGACTCTGGTCTTCAATTTTGAGAGATAACTTTTTGATCTCTTGATCTTAAGCTTCAAGATAGATTTTATAGTGTAGATGTCTCCTTCAACGGTGCCCATTCTTATGGAAAGGTGTTGCAAACCATCATCGTCTCCTGCCAACGTTGAAAAGTTGTCGAAGCTTTGATACCACTTGACGCAGGCAAGAAAACGAACAATGGCAGTTAGATCTCATTCTAGCACCAATGAAACCTAAAAGACGCCTTCAGGTAAGATATAAAACTCGAATCCACAAGCAAAAGAGCAGCAACTCGAATTCACGAGCAAATAAAAGGAAAAAACTTAAAGTTTATTAAATCAAAATTTAATGAATAAAATTACAAAGATACACTGGCCTTAAATAGGCTCAAAACTAGATTACTAACCAATCTAAAATTCCTAAAGAAAATAAAGAAAAAACAAAACAATTTGAAGTTCAAATCGAATCTGAAAACTAAATCCTAAACTGACTCTGAAATTGCTGATATGCGACTGGTGGTCGACTGGGAGGTCGACCGCTAGTCAAAAGTGTGTATTACCAGTCGACAGGCTAAGAGACTCAGTTCTTTATGTTTTTAAGTCGGTCGACCGGGCGGTCGACGGACAACAATGGTCACTTCTCTGTTTTTTGACCAACTGACCAAGCGATCGACCGGTGGCTTCAACTTGCTTTCTCGATATACCGGCGATCGATCGAGAACTGTGTCTGTCTTATTGTTGACCTTGATCTCCTGCTGCTTGCTTTGATTGGTCCTACATCATTTTATAAACCGACACATGCTATGTCAGTTCTTATATTGTTGTGAGGAGTGAGGTTTTGAGTTGATTGTATGTATCATGTACTTTTATTTGCTCTTTATTTGTTGGTACTCTTGTAGCTTGTTTCGAATACCTTTTAATGAAATTCCAAGTGGGGGTGGGGACGTCCCAACCATTTTGCTTCAAAAAAAAGGTGATATAGAGACATAATGACTATGAACGCCACAGTTCAAACCTGGCATTATGGAGAAATTGATCAGTGAGTGGCATCGGAACTTAACATATAGTATAGTACAAATAAAAAAAATTCTAATAAAATGAATAGAAATAAATCGATACTTACAAGTAGATGCCAGAGATAATGGAGGCGCGACTTCTAGTATAAACTTCACACCTGATCTGATCGAGATGAATTCTCTATTTCTTATAACCTTAAAACTATTATGGTAATGGTACATTGCAAAGGATGAAGGAGAAGAGAAAATTCTGTTTAGAGAGAAGAATGAATCATTCACTTAAATCCATAATTTTCCCCCTTTATATAGATAAGCCCTTTGATCCAATCCTATCACGCTAGTGTTATCTACACAAAGTGGATTAGATTTTATTTATCCACTTAATCTAGTCTGATAACAATATGATAAATCTCCTCATCATATTTAAGAGAACGAATCTCTTTGGTTATGATCATATAACTATCCAAAAGACCCTTAATTGATGACAAATCTAGTTCAGGTTTATGTTTATTGTTGGTCTCATCCAATAATGAAATAATCTTAGTTGAATTAATCGGCTCAACACTTGAACCAACTGAGACTATCTAGCCTAAACAAGTCTGTAGATTAGGCTAAAAATTAGATCTAATTAATTTTTAATTTGACTCATCTTATGGTTACCCTAATAACCAATTAGGATTAGTCATACAAAACACAATGACTCATGAATGCAAAACAATATATATTGTTCCACTTACTAACACCTAGTTTTAACCATTGGGAATGATAGTCACTTCCAATCCTCAGTCAACATTCAACGCCATATTGGACATTAGGCTCAATTAGGTTATTGCAAATCTAATTTGCAGTCACACCTAGTCAGGAATTAAAAATAGCCCAATTGACAAAATATCTAGTAATAGGTATTTAATAGTGGATTTCATATTGAAAATCTCGTAAGATCTAAATAATGTCTAATTGCACACAACTTACCATTTTAGTAGTTAGTTAATTTAACCACCTTGCATTGGTGAATCAAAGTATAGTTATTCATTATAAAACCTGCTATTGACCTGTCAAATCTAAGAATAAAAAGCATTAGATATGAAAATTTTGTGTTATCTTGACAGTGCCACTATTTCGCACAATAAGTTTTTTATGATAAGCTTATCAAAGCATTCATAATGCACCAAACTCATCAATGCAAAAATCCCATCTTGCACTGTGAGAATCAAGATAGTCATGGAACTACTGCATGCATATGACAACTAGTCTAATTTAGCTCTCTTTAGTTTAATTTAGTTGTGATATGATTTAAGGGGCAAGAAACTAAATATTTGATCTCCCGCAATTACATCTTAACGATTACCAGATGTATATAGAATACAACCTATGGATATTAATATCTCATATCTAATTAATTATCACATAATTAATTCAATAGATAAAATCCCTATACTGTGTACATAAAAATTAATTAATAATCTTTGAATAAAATGTATCATATATAGTTTTGTTATGGTTAACACTAACAACATAGGTGTCTAGAGACATCATAAAATACTACATAAAAGCAGCCAAATGTAAGTGAAGAATCGAAACTAGCCTTGCCTCTGGACTTCCTGCTTGTGACAGTTGTCCACTGCTCGCTTTCGATAATGTCAGGATGGACCCACATTGTCTCTCCTTGAGAAGTAGGAATGGGGATAAGATCTTTCTCCCTCTGGCTGTGAGGATCAGTATTGATCACTCTAAGTTCTCCTTTCGGGATGGAAACCACTCCGATTGGCGCTAGCGGAAGATTTCGTCCAAATTGAATCGGTGACGTAGTTGTCATGTTGGCGGTCACCTCCTTCTATTCTGAACGAAGTTTTAATACCTTCGCATCGATCAGCTCCTGAAGGACATCTTTAAAGTAGCAGTTCTTGGTAGGATGTCCCAACAACCTGTGATATAAACAGTAGTTGGAATCTTCCATCTTCCCCACCTCTTGCGGCATTTGATCTCTAGAAGCTTGAGTCTATTACTCTTTTGGAGTAACTAGAATAAAGAGCCCCGTGCTCATCCTTAAAAGAGTACGATTTGTTTTTACGTGGTTAAATAGAAGCCATACCTCTCTTGACTGACTGGGTCTTTGGAGGTGATTTAGCTTCCATCGCCAGAGTATCCCTTCTTTTTGGTTGAGAAGATGACTCTGGTGCGCGTCGCATTGATTTGTCAGGTTTTAGCTTGCAGTCATTTTCCCTCAACTTTGACTCAAGCGATGATCTCTTCTGCATGTTCGTCTTATAGCATCAACTGCTTCCAAGCGCAACATTCTGCCACCCTCATTTGAGCGAGTAGGGAAGTTTGTAGATAGTGACGGCATATCTCGACCAGTATGGACTAGGTCATGCCGTTGGGACACAGAGTGTCATGCTCTGAAATCTCTTGACGAAGGTTTTGATGAACTCTCCTCTCCTCTGCTTGGCTGTAAGGACAGACAGCACCGAGATCTCTGAATCGTCCTCAAAGAAACGAGCCAGAAATAACTTCTCGAGGTCGACTCATGTTTTAATTGAGCCAGCAGGAAGTTTCATGAACCATTCAAAGGTGACCTCGTAAGGTGCCAATGAATAAACGAGCCAAAACAATATCGTTTGATACTACATTCCTATTTTAGAATTTGAAGTAGTATATGTGTTGGTTCGGTGACCCTTTACCGTAAAGTGTGAAGGGTCAATGCCTTTAATTTGAGAGGGGAGGGAGTCGTATCCCACTCTACTGGGTAGGGTCAAGCTATCCCCACTTCTTGGAGTCCATCTCGGTTGATGAGGGCCTTAAGGCGTTGCTCCAATTTGCTTATCCTTGGAATGAGTGTTCCTATTCTCTGAGTTTTTCTCCTCTTCAGATGAAGACTTGGTTAGCTCAGAGTCAGAATGCTCTTCACTTTCGGTGTTCGCAGAGGAGGAGTTCCCCTTCCTTCTGTTTGCCCTTGACTTCTTGGAAGGACTCTTGGCCTTTGGCTTCTTTTTGTCCTCAAGCAGTTGTGATAGCATCTGCTTAAGAGTGTCAATAAATTGTTATGGGTTTGAATCATCTCGAACTGCTCCCGTTGGACTCGGGCTCGCTCTTCGAATCGGTAGCCATCTCTTCGGGAGTTTCGGCCATGTAAGCAAAGGCGGTTGTCCCCAAACTGGAATTTGAACACTGGGATTCGATGTTGGCGGAATGCTCATCATTTACCTCAATCCTCCTAGCCTACAGATTATAGTCAACTAGGGTGATCGTTCGCGTGCGGGTCCGAGTGTATCGATAGACCCCTTCAGGTTCGATAAGGACATCTTT
>JAVJIF010027324.1:0-52513 GCA_038442645.1 Agave tequilana | reverse complement strand
TAAATGAATATATGTATACATATACAATTTGAATTAAATACAAATACTTGGCCTGTATACTAGCATTTCATGAAATATATAAACATTCAAATATTTTCACATACTTTTCTATACTCCATTACTCAAAATAAATTAATTACAATATGATTACAATTATCCAATTTATTTCACTTCAAATTTTCTACAAATGAATTTTTGAAATTCATTCCACACAAAATGATTCATTTAATCATCATAACAATTTTTGAAAAATCTCATTAATCCAATATTAAAAATTTTAATCCAGGGTTTAATAAGCCGAGTGTTACTACTTCTATGCCTTTTACATCTGACATCAAAATTGAAGTGGGGAATGGTTGCTCGATAATATTTTGGCTTGCCCATTGGGTGGGTAATAATACCCTTACTTCCATATTCCCTAATCTATTTGGAATGGATCTATCTACAATGGTGAACACTCAAACTTGCCTATTTGATGGAAGAAAGATTTGTGCTCTCCAATTTAGAAGATGACCATACCAAAACCTCTCCAATGATCTCAACAATTTCCTTACCCTACTCCAACCTAAACACCTCTCCACTACCCTGGATGTTCGAAAATGAAAGCTTAGACAAAGTGATTTCTTCACCGTTAACTCTCTTTATAGAAGTCTTACCAGTTATCAGAAGAGAATACTTATTTTTGGTAGATTTGGACTACACAAGTTTCATTAAAATCAAGGTTCACATGTGGCTCTTATTTCATGGACGTCTTTTAACGGAGGACAACCTTGCCAAAAGAGGTATTCATATCATAACACCGTACTTGTTTTGTGGGATAAATCCAGAAACCTTTGTCCATATTTTTCTTCATTAACCCTTCACTTTACAGCTTTGGGCATCGAAAAGAAATCGCTAAGCACTATCTTCTTGACCATCTTCTATCGCACGACTTTGGGGTGATTTGAGGCTATCCAATATTTCACACAATGAAGTTAATTGATGGGATTGTTTTGTGAACACAATCATATGAGTAGTTTGGCATGAGTGGAATCAAAAGATTTTTCAAGTTAAATCTTCTTCTATCATGGAGCTTTGAGATTCGATCTCATCCTTGGTGGCTTTGTGGCGATCTCACTTCCTATTATATAGATGCCACAAGCCGTTATAGTTTGTTGTATTTTTTGGCACTCTTGTCATTCACCACCCTCTCTCCTCTCACTCATGTAACTTCACATTCTTTATTATTTTAATGGATATTTCTCATACGTCCCCCCAAATCTCCGCATTATTAAATTAACTCCCCAAATCTTCATAATATCTCAGTTACCCCTCTAAATCTTTCATATTTCCAAATTATCCTTATTGTCAGTTAAAAGAATAAAAATGCAATATTTGGTTGACTTTTTGTAAAATTCTTTTAATACCCTTATATCCTAATTAAATTATATTTAAACTAATTAAACCTCATTTAAAACTAATCTGCCCTCACCATCACCCAGAAGGAAAAAGGTATGAGTTCTGAGAAGATCGCCGACTCTATGATTTTCTTCTTTGATGGGAGAGATGATGACGACGTCACCCTAGATGAGCTCCACCTCCATTCCCGATGATATCGCCCTTACCGTCGCCATTTTGTTTTGTTGTCATTTGATTTATTATTTTTGTGAGAAATTAAGGCATCGGATTTGTGTTTCTTGGGGAGCTGCTCCAAGTTTTAGTGCGATCCCTGGATCTCAGACTCCCTCTGGCTCACCCTTACCAAAAAGGTGGCCCCACATCAATCTTGAAGCCTGACCCTCCTCTCCTTTCTCGTAATTCTTCTTATATCTCAATTGCTTCACTTTTTTTTCTATTTTTTTTTGTACAAATTGAACCACTCTTTTGTTGTTGTTGTTCTTGTGGAATTCGTCTGGGTAGGTTCATTAAATTATTGCATAGAAAGAAAGTGTAGACCGTTATTGGGTGGTTCCAAAATGGGGATTTTGCTGAGAATTCATCAGGAAACCCTGACGGTGGACTAGCCAATTGCTGCTGCTTCTCTGTGGGCCCCACATCGCCGGCCTCTTTCGGAGATTCAGCAGCGCCAGCGATGCGGGGGGGGGGGGGGGGGGGGGGGGGGGTGGGGGGGAGGTGAAAAACACCCAGAGAGAGATGAGGGTAAATTTTGAGTAATATTTTAAATTTTGAAGAGTAAAAAAGTAATTTCATTTTTAAACTGTTAAGAAATTAACATGAGGGATTAATTTGATATTTTTTAAGATTTAGAGGGATAATTAAGATATTATGAATATTTGGGGATAAATTTGATAATGTGATAGATTTTGAAGGGTACATATGAGAAAGACTTTATTTTAATGATATACTTTCGGAGCGAAGACCCCCACTTACCCTAAAAAAAAATATGATCCACAGAAGCCTTATTATAGTTTGTTGCTTCTAACAACCAATGCCAAAGATTTAAGAACATATGAAAGCAATGAAATGATCAAACAGTGGACATAAAAATAATTTATAGTATTCCACGTTTGCGCCTACATTCATAGAACCTAAAGAGAAATTTCTACTATAATAATAAGAAAATTGTCCAAATTTTTCAAAACCATCATGAACTATTAGTTTTTTGCACAAAATAATCATCAACTTTCTTCCTCGAAACTATTGCAAACTTTGTCTTTTGCTAAAAAACTCTAACGTTGTTAATAGCACAAGTAAAAAGTCATAAATCCCCTTTTTTTTTAAAAATGACTTATCATTTTAATTATTTTTTTTTTGCAAAACTAGTTCCATGTCAAATAAACTAACTACATGGGTTTGTTTAAAAAAAAATCATCTTCTTTTCCAAAATGATTTTTTTACTATTTTAAGATTTTTATAATTTTTTAATAGTTTTCTTAGTAAAATTTTATATATAAATAGTTAATTATCATGTAAAGATATTTTTGTCATAAAACTGTCAGTGCTCATGTGACATGATTTTAGACAGAGTAGTTAACAGGTAGTTTTGAGCAAATACATGAGAAAGTTCGTGGTAGTTTCGGGAACAAAATAAAAAGTTAAAGATAGTTTTAAGTAAAACTCTAGCAGTTTTATGATAACTTCAGCGAATTTAACCAAAGAAAACTATAAGAGAATTTTCGTGTTCCAAGAATACCAATACAAAATTGTATGGTGAAAGGGAAAAAAAAACCCCCAACCCCTTCTTGATTACTAAAGAAGAAATCCATGTAAGAATGACAAAACCACCAATAAATCCTTTATCCCAAAAGGTTGGTTGAATGAATCCTTGTCTTCCATTCAGCTTTGTTAAGGACCATTTCTTTGATTAAAGCAAGAACCATCATATTTGACATTCGGAGAGAAATGACAGTTTTAAAGATTTCGGTGTGTTGTCTATATATACTGTAATTTGATTCTAATTTCGCATGCTAACACTTGTTTATTGACATCGAACATTGCATTCCTAGCTGAACCACCTTGAGTTCATAAGTTCAGGGTTGTTTCATTGTTAGTGTTTGATCACGATCTAATATTAGTACTAGAATCCTAAGTTGATTATTCTTTTCAACAAAAAAAGAAAACGGTTTTTTTACTTTCTACTATTTCCATTTATCAGTACCTAGTGGTTTGCAGTATTAGTGAATACTTGTCAAGATTAATTTAATTTAAACTTTCAAGAAGGAAGAAACTTTTTTTTTGTTCTAATCGAGGCGTGCCGAGCAGTATCCTTAAGAGTATATCACACCCCTCTGAGAGAGTATCTCCGTGCAGTAGGTTGATGGCGGGCTATCATTCAGGATTCAATGATCGCTGGCCCTACAAATATGCACTCGCAATGCACAGGCCCTCGTACAACTCAATTTTGTTTCCTCCAGAGTTGCAGGGAAGCACAGAAGAGTTTTCAGGAAAATTTTAGAGAGGGAAGAAAATAGCTCAATTGTGTTTTTGGAAGCAGGGATCAAGTCCTTTATAAAGAGAGTTTTCCATCATCAGAAAATTCTGAAAGTACACCTAGAGGGTGGGTGAATAGGTGTACGGCTAATCTAATGAACTAAATGCGGAAATTAAAACTTAATTGCAACAACAGTTAATGCAACCAACGAGTGTAGCCGAATTCCCGGAAGGGCTCTGAACTAACTCCTCTTGATTCCTCAGAATAAGAGTTGAGGCGCTATATGAAGCTCTCGTGGTTAAGCACAAGTGAGGCACACACAAACAAACCAAGCATATAATGAATGAGCAATATGAAATGATGCAAGGCACAATATAAAAGAGAGAGAGAGAGAGAGAGAGAGAGAGAGAGAGAGTCAATGGATCAAACGCAAACACACGAATATGTTTCGAGGTTCGAGCACACAGCTCTACGTCCCCGCCTTCACACAGAAGGATTTTCACTAACTTTGTCCACACAGGACTCCCATACAGGGAACCTCCACTGAGGATTTGGGGCAATACAACTGGGAGTACACAACTCCTCTCTCAATTACAAACACAACCTCTACACTTAGAGGCTAGACACAAAGCCACACAAATCAACCTCACAAATGAGGGATAGGCACAAAGCCAATACAACCAATCAACCTCTCACTAGAGGGATAGGGCACAAAGCCACCACTCCACAAATCAACCTCTACACAAGAAGGATAGCACAAAGTAGGAGGGTTTACAACTTAGTGATCAAAAGACCACAAACCAAATCTTTTCCACAAAAACAAGGATCCTATAGAGATGATAGAATGATAAGCTCAAGTGTGGAATATAAAGTGTTTGGAAATCAAAACAACAAAGAAAAACACTTGGGAAAATCAAAAGATAGATATTGAAATAGAGATCAAAAACCAATTCCCAAATACTCTCTTTTCTTTGAATTTTTCCAACACTTTAAACAAGAAGGATAGATCTTTTGAACCCAAAAATCTTTTGAAAATAGAGAAGTAGGAAATTTTTTACTCTTAAAAATTCTTGGAGAAAACCTCTCTCAAATGGGTATTTATAGCCCCCATACAAAATCTGCCCGTTGGCAGCAGCAAGGTCAGAATTAACCTTCCGGTCGACCGGCCGACCGGCCAACGGTCAAATTTTTGACCGTTGAACCTGTCGGTCGACCGCCCCGTCGACCGTGCTAATCCAGAGAGCAAATTGCTCTCTGGCCGGTCGACCGCCACGGTCAACCGTCCGGTCGACCGTGCCTTGCTCACGGTCGACCGTCCGGTCAACCGTCCCCACCCGAGAGTGGGTTACTTGCAGCCGGTCGACCGCTCGGTCGATCGGCTCAAATAGCTGGTCAGTGTGCACATTCTTGTGCACGTTGGTCGACCGGTCCGGTCGACCGACTCTGGGTCCGGTCGACCGGCCCAGTCGACCGCCAGAGCCTAGCAGGGCTGATTATGGGACTGAAAACTTGGTATTTATTATCCTAAAAATCCCATAAAATTTCTAAAAATCTACAAAAATAAGTTCAGTATAATACATTGATATACAAACTTGTTTGAGTAAAATCAAACCAAGTTACAAACATTTGTAACTCTTTTGTGTTATGGAAATTTTGCAAAATCAAAAACTGTATTTTCTAAAACTTGGATTTTTCAAATAGAAATCCGATTTTTCAAAAACTAATTCAAATACAAAAACATGATATTAAATAACTTTTAGGCATATAGTATATGGATATAAATCCAATATACATGGAAGATATATATCAATGTTTTTGACTTTAAATCCGAAAATACGTTTTATTAAATTACAAAACTCCAAATACATGAATAGGCATATCAAACTAAGTTTGTTAAGATATGAAGCATACATGTATATATAATAATTTAATATACATTAAACCATGTAAACTTGTTTTGAATTTATCTATTCATGAAAACTAAGATCGGTTAAACCAAAAACCGAAAACCAAAACATGAAACTTAAACAAGTGTGTGTGTTGTGAACTTGAGCATATCACACTATCTAGTCTTTACAAATGGATCTAAAACATAAACTAAACTTAGTACCGAAGTCTTCTTGACGAACTCTGTCTTCAAGCCGACTCGATGCAAGCGTGATCCACCGAGCTTGACTCCAACGAGTGCTAGATATAAACTTTGATGCTCGGGCTCTTAAATCACCATGTGAAATGCTCCAAAACACCTTTGTTGAAGCAAATCCCTACTAATATCTTGCTTAAGTATCTGAAACTAAATATCACAAGATTATTAGTAAACATAACTACATGAGTTAATCATCATCAAAATTAGAGTAGAAGGCCTCTGGGCCAACAATTTCTTAGGCAGAGAACACAATTCTCAGACAGAGGAAGGAATCTTGCCTTGATCAGAATTCACTGTGGGCAGAGAGCTCTCAATGATAGGACTTGGAAATGATGCGAATCTCAACAGCTATTTCTCACCAAATCTGGTGACAAGATATGGAGATGATTTTATTTTAATTTTAAATTCAAAAAATAAAATTGGTAAAACTTAGCCTATTCGGGTCATCACCCGCGAGGCTCTGAAACCCGAATTTGTACTCCCTTATGGGTGCACATGCGCATTAAGATTTTTCAGTCCGGTAACCAATTTTCTTCACTGGGCCTCACTGGGCTAGTGTGCGTGCGAGCACCCCTAGCTTCTATGCTCATAGAACCCGTCGTGAAAGTGATTTATAATTAAAACATAAAGTTCTTTCTCCTATCTAATGTGAAACTAAATGAACTCTGCATAATTTTAAAATACCCTCAAATACTAACACAATAATTCTCTTCTTTAGTTTTCAGTTTGTGTTATTGGCATTTGCAGCAACCTACACATGCTGCAAAATTCAGC
The DNA here is from genome assembly GCA_038442645.1 of Agave tequilana. Taxonomy (NCBI): domain Eukaryota; kingdom Viridiplantae; phylum Streptophyta; class Magnoliopsida; order Asparagales; family Asparagaceae; genus Agave; species Agave tequilana. The sequence goes on along the minus strand of JAVJIF010027324.1, from coordinate 45,722 downwards.
AATTGGGACGGCGACAACATCCCATGCACGAAATACTTTGACAATGTTCGCAAAGATAGAAGTCCTAAAAGAAAGAATTTCAACCCAACGATACCGAGGAGACCCTGATGCCTTTGTGTCTGGGATTTTCCCTGCGGAGTCTGAACTAAAAAAATATCGAATCTGAGATTTACAGTATGGTGACACCATAGAAGAATAAATATGGCAGCGACAGAGAAGTTCCAGTGAGAAGAAATTGTATCAGGGAGGTAATATGGAACTACCAGCAGGAACCAAGAACCGCAAGTTTGCTGATTCATGGTCTGACAGTGACAAGAGTAGTTCTGATCATTCAGTCCTGTATCCCCCAAACTGCTGGCCTATAGGCACTCAGATGAAGATGGTGTTCAGATTCTAGGATTGCAGTAATATACGTCGAGACTCGGGAGATATTTACAACGTGACGTTGTAAGTAGAGTTTGCTCTTAGTTATATATCTACCACCGGATAGACTACTTACAGCGGACTACTTACGGCTGATAACCTTGCAAAGAGGGGTATTCTCACTTCATCTCCATGTGGGATACATCCGGAGGCCGCTGCTCATATTTTTCTCATTGTCCCTTCACCTTGGATCTTTGGGCATCAGAAAGAAACTGTCTAGCATTATGCTCTTGGCCTTCATTCATTGCTAATCTTTGGGGAGACTAGAGTGTCGCTACTATTCTGAACAATGAAGTAAACCACTGGGATTATGCTGTCAATGCAATTATTTGGATAGTTTGACATGAACGGAATCAACGGGTCTTTGAAGCAAAGTATTCTTCTATCAACGAGCTTGGAGGAAAGATTAGACCTTTGATGATTTTTGGCAAAATCACTTCCCTATCCACAAAGGTCGCAAGCTGCCTCAATTTGTTATCCTAGTGCACCTGGACTTGCTTGTTGTAATTTTACCACGTCTCCCCCTCACTTTCTTATAACTCTTCATTCTTTATTATTTCAATAAAAGGGGCCAAGGCCCACCCTTCTCTCAAAACAAGTTATATATCTACCATTTCGATTTCCGATGTTTTGTGTTTTCTTGAAATGTTTTTTCTTAGCAGGGTTAATTTATTTACGACAGTAACAATCCATTAATTGTTTGGTCGAATCACCATTTGTTAAGATATGATTGCCATTAGCAGTTAGATTTTAAATCTATACATTTTTTCTTTGAGAAAAGGGTGGGGCTTAGCCCCATATTATTGAAATAATAATAATAGAAAATTACAGGCAAGCGAAGGGGGGAGAGTGGGAGGTGATATTACGTGTGAGCGAAAAATAGTAAATCAGGCCGAGAGTACCGAAGAAAAACAGACTATGGTGGCCTGCGACACTTGTGAAGGAGAAAGTGAGCTTTCCAAATAGTCACCATGGAAGATATCCGCCCCCTAAACTCAAAGATAGAGGAGGATTTTGCTTTGAAGAGTCGTTGATTTCGTTCATATGCCAAACACCCAAATGATTGCGGTAACAACACAATCCCAATGATTGACTGCATTATGAGGGATAATAGAAAGCCTCCAATCGCTACAAAGATTATTAAGAGAGGAAGGCCAAATGATGTTGCAAGATGATTTCTTTCCGGTGCCCAAAGTTTCAAGATGATGGAGCAATGGAGAAAGATATGACCGGCGATTTTCAGATTTATCCCCTCAAATCAAGCATGGTGATGTAGTAATAAACCCCGCTTGGCGATATTATCTCTATTAGGAGACGATCATGAAGTGAGAGCCACATATGTATCTTCGTCTTTAGTAGAGCTTGTGTAGTCCAAATCCACTAGAAGTAACTGTTCTCTTCTCGGTACTCGGTAAGCTTACGGTAGAGGGAATTGACAGTTAAGATACCTCCTTGCTTCAATTTTCGTTGTCGCATATTCGATAAGGTGGAGGGATGAAAGGGTTAGAGGAGGATAAGAAAGATTGAGATCATTGACGAGGTTTGCTCCCATAAATTGGTTAGGCTATCTCCTAAAATGAGGGTCCCAAATCATACTTCCCTCAAGGATGCACATTTGAGATATTGCCATTGAGGAGGGATCCTTTGCAAGAGCAAATAAGTTGAAAAATGTTAAAGCAAGTTAATCATTTTTCACCCAATGATCAAGCCAAAATCTTGTTGAGCGTCCACTCCTAACAACAATATGGACACCGGAAGCAAAAATTGTGGAAGCCTTAGGACTCCTCTCCAAAAAAGGAAAATGTACCCAAATAGGTAGATATGCAAATCGTGTGCTCTACGCCTTTTATAATAATTGTGGATAACAAGGCCCACCTATGGAGCATTTGTATCATTAAGAATCTCTACCATCACTTAGATAGAAGAGCAAGACTGAAAGCCCAGAGGTTGCAAATACCCAAACCACCTCGTTTCTGTTGGAAATCTGCTTAACAAGAATCAATCTGACAACTAATCAAGATCACTGAGATATCAACAATCTAATTGGCCAGGTCGGCAAATATCAGGTGGGAGGTTTTCCGTTCAATAGAACGTTCCTTAATTTAAGAACACCTTCAATTTCCTTCCTTGGTTAAACACCAATTAGACTGAATCTAAATCAGTCTCGATATACTGTAAAGTATATCCCCTGTATAAAGGACTTAATCCACTTATACAGTATTTGGAGTGAGGTACGCTTAGAGCGAATCTCCTTAAGACAATTACGTCCCCCGCACCGGTGCTAACGGGATAATGGACGATGGTCTCCAAGATACAACACTCCTTCACGGTATTTGGATAGCACTACCAAATCACCGTACGGTCGAACCGTAGTCAACCAGTATCTTCACAGGATCGTTGAAGCAGCGGTATAAGGACAAATTTCGGATGAATATTTGCCTTTACTTTGGAGGAGCACCCACTATTGAGGATGAAGGAAGGTTGAAGAATATTCTTCTTCAGAAGTCTTAGATTCAGACAACAATTCTATAAAAGAATTTGTTGAATTTTCTAAGCCCTCTTTCAGAACGAATTTTGCAGAATTTTCTTTGGAAGTCGCTTCGGAAACCGAATTACAGATTTCCCACTTCCCTTTAGGAAGTCACTTCAGAACTCCACTTCCCAGTTCAGAACGCAGAAACTTGAAGTGTTCAGAACTTAGAGAGAGAGTTTATTCTGAATTTTGGTGTTGGTGTCTTTAGAATGAGAAACTGGAGTGCTATATATAGCGCTCCAGGAGGGACCAACAGGTTCGAACCCAACGAAAGGATGCAACGGTTCGGTCTGAACTGTTGCAACCTTTGGCCGTCCAATTGGTTCGCAACCTTTGGCAGTCCAACTGGTTCGCAACCGTTGGTAGTCCAAACTGGTTCGCAACCTTTGGCAAATTAGGCAATATTTAGACTTGAATATCTCATTCATTCGAAGTCGGAATTGAACATGTGAATATACCACGTTCATCCCCAATGGAAGGAGAACACACTCCAACCATCATCCAATTGATTCGATCAACGGATCTCGCCATAATTCAGCTTGAAGATTCATACTTATATTCTCAATTCCAACAATCCCCTACAATGAATGGAGATTCAAGGAAATGACACACAAAGAGACTGACTCTATTGTGAAAGGTACTTGAGAAAAGAAACTGCATAAGGATAGGTGAACTAGGTCTTGAACTTTCTATAGCGAAAACTTTATCGGACTTACTGTTAATCAGTGAACTAGGTCTTGAACTGTTAGCCGTTAGTGTAAGCCAAGTCAACAAGCTTCACACAGTGACTTTCCAAATCAACTTTGGTTCTCGGTTGTGTCCGTTTTGGCCCTGGACATTCTTGGTTTCAGAAAGTATCTTTAGGAATAACAGCCTCCATAGAAATTCCCAAAGAGCTGACCCAACTCTATACTCACATAGGTGATGGACCTATTAAGAGTAGTCTACTCTACTCCACTTGTTTAGTAACAAGATATAGGCATCATTAAAAGCGTTAAGCTTATCCTTAATTCACTTGTAGAAAAGCACTTATGTGCACCTTAGGTTTGGATTGGAGTCAAGCTCCCAAGTGCTTACTTGCTGAGTCAATCATAACTAGTTTTTCCTCTTGAACTTAGTCCGTGGGATCTCCAGTCGCTAAGTGAGGTTTCCATTAAGCTGACTCGGTATGGTTAGGCTTTTAAACCCATTCCCCTCGATGCGCAGTTTATACGCTCTCAACTTAAACCTTTAGTAAGCGGATCCACTAAATTATCCTTTGACGATACAAAGTCAATAGAGATAATTCCATTTGAGAGCAATTACTTCACGGTATTATGTCTACGACGAATATGTCTAGACTTACCGTTGTATATAACATTTTGTGCCCTAGATATAGCTAATTGATTATCGCAGTGTATACATATAGCGGGCACTGGCTTTTGCCATAATGGTATATCTTCTAAGAAGTGTCGAAGCCATTCTGCTTCTTCTCCAGCCTTATCTAAGGCTATGAATTCCGATTCTATAGTGGAACGGGCAATACATGTTTGCTTAGAAGATTTCCAAGATACCGCTGCTCCTGCTAGAGTAAATACGTATCCGCTAGTTGATTTTGATTCCTCAGAATCTGCAATACAATTAGCATCACTGTATCCTTCCAGTACAGGTGGATACTGTCCATATCTCAAGGCATATTCCTTGGTATGTGATACGTAACCCAATACTCGTAGTAGAGCGGTCCAATGTAGATCACTAGGATTGCTAGTGTATCTACTTAACTTGCTTACAGCGTAAGCAATATCGGGTCTAGTGCAATTCATCAAATACATTAGACTTCTGATAATCTGAGAATACTCCAACTGGCGTATTCCAGTTCCTGTATTCTTATGAAGATGGATGTGTGGGAGAAAAGGATTTGTATTTTCCTTTATCCCATGATCCTTGAATCTTTCTATCATCTTATCCACGTAGTGAGATTGAGATAGACTGATTCCATCTGGTGTTCTGGTGATTTTAATTCCTAAAATTATATCAGCAACTCCCAGATCCTTCATGTCAAAACTGTTGGATAACATTCGTTTAGTGGACTTAATAATCTCAATATTAGTCCCAAGTATCAACATGTCTTCTACATAAGACAAATAATGATACATGCATTTTCAACTGTTTTAGTGTACACACACTTATCGCATTCATTGATAGTGAATCCATCTTTGATCATGACACTATCAAATTTCTCATGCCATTGTTTTGGAGCCTGCTTTAAACCGTATAAGGATTTTACCAATTTACACACCTTGTGTTCTTGGCCCTTGACTTTAATCCTTCAGGTTGCTACATATATATCTCTTCATTTAATTCACCATTTAAGAATGCAGTCTTGACATCCATTTAATGGATATCTAAGTTGTGCAATACTGCAATTGCAATTAACATCCGAATGGACATTATTCTTTTTACTGGTGAATAAGTATCGAAGTAGTCAAGTCCTTCTTTTTGTCGATAACCCTGGCTACTAATCTAGCCTTATACTTATCGATAGATCCATCGGGTTTTAATTTTCGTTTAAAAATCCACTTACACCCAATTGGTTTACTGCCCGGAGGCAAGTTTACCAATTCCCAAGTATGATTACTTAGTATGGATTCTATTTCGCTATTTATAGCTTCTTTTCACATTTGTGCTTCTGGGGTTGACATAGCCTCTTTAAATGTTTGAGGCTCGCTCTCAATAGCGTATGCTATGAAATCTGGACCAAAAGATTTTGAGATTCTAGATCTTTGACTTCTTCTTGGTTCAGTTTCCGCATTAACAGTCGGTTCTTCGGAACTTTCGTCCCTGAACGCCATCTCGTGTGTTCTTTTCCCAGAAGTCTTATCTGCTTCCCATTTGTACGGAAAGATGTCTTCAAAGAAAACATCATCTCTAGATTCGATAATCATGTTTATATGAATATCTGGTATTTCTGATTTATGAACCAGAAATCTGTAGGCACTACTATCAAGGCATAGCCTATGAATATGCAGTCCATAGTTTTTGCTCCCAACTTAGTCTGTTTAGGTAATGGTGCTAGCACCTTTGCTAGGCACCCCCACATTTTGAGGTAATGGTAGGAAGGTGTCCTTCCATGCCATAACTCGAATGGTATAAGACCAAGTTTCTTGTGGGGTACTCTATTTAGAATATAATTTGCAGTTAATAGAGCTTCCCCCCACAAGTTCTGCGGAGCTCCAGAACTTACGAGCATGGAATTAACCATCTCCTTCAAAGTTCTGTTCTTCCGTTCAGCAATTCCATTCTGCTGAGGAGTGTATGGTGCCGTAGTTTGATGGATTATACCAAAATTAGCATATAACTCACTAAAATCATTTGATTCATATTCTCCGCCTCTATCGGATTTTAGAATCTTGATTTTCTTATTGAGTTGATTCTCAACTTCGGCTTTATATGTTATAAACATATTTATTGCCTCATCCTTACTGTTTAAAAGATACACATAACAATATCTTGTACAGTCATCAATAAAAGTAATGAAATACTTTTTACCGCCTCTAGTTGGCATAAATTTCAAATCACACAGATCGCTATGAATTAACCCTAAAGGTTCTGTATTTCGATCAATTGAGTGAAATGAATTTTTCGCCAACTTGGCCTCAACACAAATCTCACACTTGAGAATTTCTTCCAAGTTGAGTTTAGAAATATATCTCAGATTAGACAAGTTTTTCAAAGACTTGTAATTTACATGCCCTAATCTAGCATGCCACAAAATAGGAGACTCAAGCAAATAAACAGAAGAATTTCTTTTATTTATAAGCTTTGGGTACAAATACACAGACTTTTATCTACCACTGCAACATTGGCTTTTAAAAGTCCATCAACAAGATAACCCTTTCCCACATACATCCCTCCCTTAGTAAGTACAAATTTATCGGATTCAAAAACCATTCTAAATCCTTTCTTACTAAGTATTGATCCGGAGATTAAATTCTTGCGGATGTCTGGAACATGAAGCACATCGTTAGGAGTAAGCTCTTTCCCCGATGTCCACTTCAGGATGACCTTGCCCTTTCCTTCAACCTTTGAGACGGCTGAGTTTCCCATGAATAGTTGCTCATCTTGCTCTAGTATTTGATATTCAGAGAATAATAATTTCTCAGAGCATATGTGCCGAGTAGCCCCAGTGTCTACCCACCAATCCTTATTGTTGGTTGTCAGATTCACTTCTGACACCACAGCTGAAAGGCTTGGAGACTCATGGTCGGTCAAGTTTGCCTATGGGTGGCTTTCTTGTTCTTTTTGAGACGGCTGCGACATTCATTCGCCTTATGCCCCTCTTTGTTGCAGATGTAGCAAGTTCCCTTGAAGCGCATGTTCTTGCCTTCTGGACCTTGCCTTTGTACCTCTGGGAAGTCTTCTTCCGCTTTAAACCTTTAGAAGTAGACGCTTTCCCCTTAGAGTCTTCGATCACATTGACTTTTGCTTCATAGGAGTTCTTACTGCTCCTTTTCTCGGACTTTCTGTTGTCCTCCTCGATTCGAAGCCTCACAATGAGATCTTCCAACTTCAACTCCTTTCGCTTGTGCTTCAGGTAGTTCTTGAAATCTCTCCATGCAGGTGGGAGTTTCTCCACGATAGTAGCCACCTGAAAAGTTTTAGGAAGAATCATACCTTCGGCTTCTATCTCGTGCAAGATAAGTTGGAACTCTTGCACCTGACTGATTACAGTCTTGCTGTCCACCATTTTGTACTCCAGAAATCGTCCAACGACGAATTTCTTGGTACTAGCATCCTCAGTCTTGTACTTCTTATCAAGACTGGCCCATAACTTCTTTGCCGTTGTGATAGGACTGTAGACATTATAAAGAGAGTCATCCAGTCCATTTAAAATATAATTTCGGCAAAAGAAGTCACATTGAGTCCATGCATCAGTTGCAGGCTCTGGTGGATCTTCTTGCAGGAATCTGGCCAGATGAAGAGTGGTCAAGTAGAAGAGCATCTTCTGATGCCACCTCTTGAATTCTGTGCCATCAAATTTTTCTGGCTTCTCCGGCTTCGGGTTAGGAAGTGGAGTTGGCATCAAAGCTTGTAGCTGCATGTTTGGTGCCTTGCTTGTACTATCTTGATTAGTCTCAGACATTTTCTGCAAGTTCAAGCAGAACAGAAGTAAGAAACCTTAATTGTCTTAAGATTGTTGGAAATCTGCTTAACAGGAATCAATCTGACAACTAATCAAGATCACTGAGATATCAATAATCTAATTGGCCAGGTCGGCAAATATCAGGTGGGAGGTTTTCCGTTCAATAGAACGTTCCTTAATTTAAGAACCACCTTTCAATTTCCTTCCTTGGTTAAACACCAATTAGACTGAATCTAAATCAGTCTCGATATACTGTAAAGTATATCCCCTGTATAAAGGACTTAATCCACTTATACAGTATTTGGAGTGAGGTACGCTTAGAGCGAATCTCCTTAAGACAATTACGTCCCCCGCACCGGTGCTAACGGGATAATGGACGCTGGTCTCCCAAGATACAATACTCCTTCACGGTATTTGGATAGCACTACCAAATCACCGTACGGTCGAACCGTAGTCAACCAGTACCTTCACAGGATCGTTGAAGCAGCGGTACAAGGACAAATTTCAGATGAATATTTGCCTTTACTTTGGAGGAGCACCCACTGTTGAGGACGAAGGAAGGTTGAAGAATATTCTTCTTCAGAAGTCTTAGATTCAGACAACAATTCTATAAAAGAATTTGTTGAATTTTCTAAGCCCTCTTTCAGAACGAATTTTACAGAATCTTCTTTGGAAGTCGCTTCGGTAACCGAATTACAGATTTCCCACTTCCCTTTAGGAAGTCACTTCAGAACTCCACTTCCCAGTTCAGAACGCAGAAACTTGAAGTGTTCAGAACTCAGAGAGAGAGAGAGTTTATTCTGAATTTTGGTGTTGGTGTCTTTAGAATGAGAAACTGGAGTGCTATATATAGCGCTCCAGGAGGGACCAACAGGTTCGAACCCAACGAAAGGATGCAACGGTTTTCGGTCTGAACTGTTGCAACCTTTGGCCGTCCAACCTTTGGCAGTCCAACTGGTTCGCAACCGTTGGTAGTCCAAACTGGTTCGCAACCTTTGGCAAATTAGGCAATCTTTAGACTTGAATATCTCATTCATTCGAAGTCGGAATTGAACATGTTGTTGGCCCAAAGGCCTATCACCCTAGTTTTGATGATGATCAACTCATGAAGTTATGTTTACTAATGATCTTGTGTTTAATTAGTGACAGATTCATTATCAAGATCTTAGTAGGTGTATAGCTCAACAAAGGATAAAATGTCAAGATTTGGAGCTAGCACGGTGTGATCCAAGGAGCTTTTGGATCAAGCTTGGACCAAGTCAAGAAGATGAGAAGCCTTCAAGTGAAGACTTCAAGAAAATGAAGACTTGTGTCTAGGTATAAGATTTTATTTTTGTTTTAGATAAAATGTAAAGGATAGAGTAGTTGGTGGATTGCTCAAGTACATATACACACACACTCTTGATTTAGTTTGTTTTAGAAAAGAATTTTAACCAAAAATCAAACTGTATTCAAGTGAAGATTTCAAGTGTTTTGTTCGTTTTGGTATTTCTTATGAACATGTTTTTAACCAAAACCAAGTTTAGAGCTTAATGTCAAAACTTAGATATTTCATCTTATTTGTGTAGTGGATCATATCCATACACATTATGCTTTAATGAGTTCAAAATATCTAGTTTTTATTTGAAGATGTTTGGAAAAATAAAGTTTAGAAAACATGTTTTGGCAAATACATTTTTATCATGAGCCAAATATTTCCAAGTTACAAAAATAGTCCAATCTTTTATAACATGCCTTGATTTTGTGCAAGCATGTTTGTTTATCAAAGTATATTGGTAAACCTATTTTTGTAGATTTTTAAGTATTTTATGGGATTTATTTGAGCCAAAAAGACTAACTTTTTAATCCCAGAAAATTGTTTCAGGCTTCAGATAAGTCGACTTGCTTCCTTTATAGTCGACTAATTCTGAAGTCGGTCGACCGGCTCGGTCGACCGACGTGACAGACGTGCACGCCTTTGAGCACTGGAGGACGGCCGACCGTACGGGTCGACCGCTCCAGAGAGCTCTGCTCTCTGGAAAGTTCGGCCGACCGTACGGGTCGACGGACAGAAAGTTCGACTCTCTGCTCCAGTGGCCCGGTCGACCCGAGCGGTCGACCGTGGCTCCAACGGTCGGATTTCTGACCGTTGGCGGTCGACCGACCCGGTCGACCGGCAGCTCTGACAGAGCCCCAACGGCTAGTTTTCTAGACTCTATATAAAGGGTCATTTGGGGACTGTTTTCTATAAGATTTGGAGATAGTTTTAGAGCCAGTTTTTCCCACTCTTTTCAGAAGTTTTTCTCCACAAAATAGAGAGCAAATACTTCCAATCAAAGGGAATATTTTATCAAGAGTGTTTAAAGTGATTCTTTGAGTTTTCCTCCACCTTTCTCTTTCTTGTTTTTCTCACACAAACACTTGAGCATCCATTGATTATTCAATCCTTAGGAGTGTTGTAGTGAGAGCTTTTGTTGGTGATCAAAGTGTTGAGATCACCAAGAGATCATTTCTTGTACTTTGAGGAGGCGGACGTGTGTGTCCGCGTTGTTTCGAGTTTGGGTGCGAACTCCGTGTTTGAGGTGCGGCCTCGGCAAGCTTGTGGGGCTTGCGGTGTGTACGGGACTAGAGAGTCCGAGGGCTTGTAGGTGTTGCGGCACCGAGGAGAGATCTATTGGGATCTTGCATAGTGGAAATCCTTCGTGTGTCGAAGGCGGGGATGTAGAGCAAGTGTGCTCGAACCTCGAAACAAACCCTTTGTGTTTGCGATTGCTCACTCTCTCTCTCTCTCTATCTCTTTGTCTATATCTTGCATTCAATTATTGTCTTTATCATTTACATGCTTGATATACATTATGCTTAATTGATATACTTGTTTGGGTTTGTTGACTAACACTTGTATTTAACCAAGAGAGCCAACGCGGCACCTCAACCCATTCAAGGGGAATCTAGAGGAGTTTGTCCAGAGCCCTTCACGGGAAATTCGGCAACACTCTTGTGTTATACGTGGTGTTAGTGTAGAAGTTTAATTAGGTCATAATTGTTCTTAGCTTCCGCATTATTTGGCATTAAGTGACCATTAGATTAGCCTTCACCTATTCACCCCCCCTCTAGGTGAACCTTCAATTGGTATCAGAGCTTGGTACTCTGATTTGGGTCTAACAACCTAGAGTTAAAGATCCTCATTTTTAGGCTAATCACAATATTTTTGTACACACACCATGGACTTCATGTCACCACCCATGTTTGACATTGTTAACATCCATATATGGAAGGTGAAGATGTCCTTATACCTCAAAGCCTTAGGTTATAATGTTTATCTTGCCACAACTAATAATGCATATTGTTTAGATGGTAAGAATTTGAGGCTAATGCAAAAGCCCTTAATGCTTTAAAGTCTACCCTAGATGATGTTTATTTATCTAGAGTTTCTAACTTTGATTCGGCTTTTGTAGTTTGGAATACCCTCATCTCCCTCGGTGAAAAAGATCAATACTATGCGGGGAGCGATTCGGACGTTGGAAGCGACATCTCTAACAAGTGCTATATGGTCCAAGGGGATAACCCCCTTGAGGTAACTACCGAATCCGAGGATGAGGATGTTAACATGTCATATGAAGAGCTTTCTACATTTTGTCAATTATTGCTTGAAAAATATGACATGATTAAGAAAGAAAATAATAATTTGAAAAAGAATATTGCTTGCATGCATAAAGAACATGATTCTTTTAGAACTAACATTGCATGTTAGAAAAAGATAACAAAAATTTGAAAAAGGATTTTGATTGCATGCTTAAAGAAAAAGCTTCATTAGCAAATAAGGTTGCATGCATTGAAAAAGAAAATAAAGATTTGAAAAATGAGAATGTTTCCTTGCTTGCAAAATTGAATGATTTATGTGAAGGGAACACTACTTTGAAAAATAAAATTGCTTTGGTGGAAAAATAAAAGGAAGATGTTTTTCAAGAAAATAAGTCCTTAAAAAGAAAATTTGTTGAAAAAGAAAAAGATTTTGTCTCTAAAAAAAAAAGAAAAATGATTCTTTATCTCATCATGCTTTACAGGCCACCACTAATGAGAATAAAGATTTGAAAAATAAAATAGATAGTTTGAGCTCTAATTTGAGCACTTGTGCATTCAATCATACTAGATTGGAGTCTATGTTTTCAAAGAAACAAACTCCATCCATTCATGCACATCATCATGCTTATGTTGCACACCATGATCATACACACTCACATAAGTATACTAAGGTGTACACATGTACACATTGTGGCCACAAAGGCCATTTAGCAAAGTTTTGTTATGATAATATTAATTCTCTAAATTTTGCTAATTATAAAAATTTTTGGTTCCTCAACATAAGACTAACCCCCGTGGACCCAAGAAAATATGGGTACCAAAACCCCCACCATTTACTTTTGATGTAGGTGAGAGCTCTCACAAAACGTGAGAGAATTGGTGCCTTGGTAGTGGATGCAATGGACTTTATGGACACATCTTAGACGCATCACTATCAAGGAAGTTTTGGTGGGATGACCATCAAGCTTGGAGCTTTGGAGTTGGTAACAATCTCTAAACTCCTATTTTTTATGATCATACTTGTTCATTCATAATATTCATAGCATGTTCATGTTTTATGTATCTTTGTGCTTCATGTGGTAATAACATGCTTAGATATAGTTTTTTTATCAAAACTTGTATTATACATGTACAAATAGTGAGCTACATTTGTTTTATATATGATTGCACTTCATGCTCATTTGTACCCACTATATGCATATGTATAGACTAATTTTGATGATTCTCTTTTATACATGTTTTGCCTATTTTTATGCTTTACTTCATGTATATGTATTTTTAATTCAAATCTAATAAATATACATGTATACCCGTGAGTCTCTTGCCTTCATGCAAATACATTTGATAGACTCTTTTATATTTGGGATATGTATGTGTATTGTTTGGATTGGATAAATCATACATATACCATGAAGATTAGTGTTTTTATGAAAAATGATTTTGTTTTGTTAAAAATGTGACTTATGATCTTTTTGAGCTTAAATGACTATTTTCATGAAAATGCTATTTACATAACCTTTGAACACTCATCTTTTACTTTTCAAGATAATTTTGAGCTTTATGGACTATGAGTGCTTGAACCTTTATGTATTTAGTATGATTCATGAAATACATATGCTTTGATTTCATATTTTTGAATGATCTTTAACTAGTTTTTCAAATTTATTTTAACTAGTTATTGTCTTCATTTGGTAGCGTTTTTCAAACAAAGCTTATTTTTCAAATCTATTTTTGAAAACCCCTACCATCTAATGGGAGGATGGATGGGAGATCATGTTCATGTATGCTTTATGAGAAAAACACTTTTAACTTGAACCATGATTGGGTGGTAGTTATATGAGATATACACTTGATCTTATTGTTATTTCAATTGGTATCATTGAATCGTTTCAATTGGTATCAATTTGACTCTCTATTTGTATATACTCATATTTTTTTTTCTTATATATGTATGTATCAATTTCACTTGGTATACTCATTTTTCATACATATATATGATTTTCATGTGCTTAACTTACAATTGGCTCACATTTTTTTAAAGCACAAAGTTTATGATGAAAAATAAAAATTTTTGGATCATTATGTTTACCATTGATATCAAAATGCTTCAACTTCATATTTGTTAAATTTCAATTGGTATCAATATGTTTTACAATAATGATTATTTTCAATTTGGTATCTTAAAATTTGTTTGTTTTACAAAAGCTCTGATACCTCTAAAAATTTTATTTAAGAAAAATTAGTAACTTAAAAATTTTTGATTTGTATTTCCTATATGCAAGGAGAGCTTAACATCTCTCTTACATATGGATTCATGTTGAGTATATTATAAATTGAGGAGCTTGACAACTCTTCTTTATATGATATACGTGTGTAAGGGGAGCTTCACATCTCCTCTTATGCATTACATAATATGTGTTATGTGAGTTAGGGCTTGTCATCCCTTCTTCATGTAATGCATATGTGTAGGGAAGCTAACTTAGCGTCTTCCTCTTCATGAATGTATATCGCATATAAACTTTATTGATTGATTTGTTTTACCCCTTCTTGATCTCTTTGTTTTTGACAAAAAGGGGGAGAAAAATTTGTTTGATTTGATTTTACTTTGAACCCTTTGTTGATGAGTGACAAAAAGGGGGAGAAGTATTTGAGTTTATATACATGTTTTCATTGCTTAAGGGGAGAAGTATTTGTCTTCCTTGTTATTTATGCATATATGTTTTGTTTTGCAAATAGGAGAAAAAGATTTATTTTGTTTTATCTCCATTCATTTGCATACATGTTTAAGAGCTTTATTGCATATATTTATTATTTTGGGTTATGCATGAGTTAAGGGGGAGCTTCCTTGAAGCTTTACTTTAATCCATGCATATATAAATTCATGAGTTTTGTCATCATCAAAAGGGGGAGATTGTTGGCCCAAAGGCCTATCACCCTAGTTTTGATGATGATCAACTCATGAAGTTATGTTTACTAATGATCTTGTGTTTAATTAGTGACAGATTCATTATCAAGATCTTAGTAGGTGCATAGCTCAACAAAGGATAAAATGTCAAGATTTGGAGCTAGCACGGTGTGATCTAAGGAGCTTTTGGATCAAGCTTGGACCAAGTCAAGAAGATGAGAAGCCTTCAAGTGAAGACTTCAAGAAGATGAAGACTTGTGTCTAGGTATAAGATTTTGTTTTTGTTTTAGATAAAATGTAAAGGATAGAGTAGTTGGTGGATTGCTCAAGTACATATACACACACACTCTTGATTTAGTTTGTTTAGAAAAGAATTTTAACCAAAATCAAACATGTATTCAAGTGAAGATTTCAAGTGTTTTGTTCGTTTTTGGTATTTCTTATGAACATGTTTTTAACCAAAACCAAGTTTAGAGCTTAATGTCAAAAACTTAGATATTCATGTTATTTGTGTAGTGGATCATATCCATACACACTATGCTTTAATGAGTTCAAAATATCTAGTTTTTATTTGAAGATGTTTTGGAAAAACAAAGTTTAGAAAACATGTTTTAGAAAATACAGTTTTTATCATGAGCCACATATTTCCAAGTTACAAAAATAGTCCAATCTTTTATAACATGCCTTGATTTTGTGCAAGCATGTTTGTTTATCAAAGTATATTGGTAAAACTATTTTTGTAGATTTTTAAGTATTTTATGGGATTTTATTTGAGCCAAAAAGACTAACTTTTAATCCCAGAAAATTGTTTCAGGCTTCAGATAAGTCGACTTGCTTCCTTTATAGTCGACTAATCCTAAAGTCGGTCGACCGGCTCGGTCGACCGACGTGCACAGACGTGCACGCCTTTGAGCACTGGAGGACGGCCGACCGTACGGGTCGACCGACAGAGAGTTCGACTCTCTGCTCCAGTGGCTCGGTCGACCCGAGCGGTCGACTGTGGCTCCAACGGTCGGATTTCTGACCGTTGGCGGTCGACCGACCCGGTCGACTGGCAGCTCTGACAGAGCCCCAACAGCTAGTTTTCCAGACTCTATATAAAGGGTCATTTGGGGGCTGTTTTCTATAAGATTTGGAGATAGTTTTAGAGCCAGTTTTTCCCACTCTTTTCAGAAGTTTTTCTCCACAAAATAGAGAGCAAATACTTCCAATCAAAAGGGAAGATTTTATCAAGAGTGTTTAAAGTGATTCTTTGAGTTTTCCTCCA
This sequence comes from Agave tequilana, assembly GCA_038442645.1. Classification (NCBI taxonomy): domain Eukaryota; kingdom Viridiplantae; phylum Streptophyta; class Magnoliopsida; order Asparagales; family Asparagaceae; genus Agave; species Agave tequilana. Next base: position 29,911 of record JAVJIF010027324.1, on the reverse strand, counting down.
CCTTTCTCTTTCTTGTTTTTCTCACACAAACACTTGAGCATCCATTGATTATTCAATCCTTAGGAGTGTTGTAGTGAGAGCTTTTGTTGGTGATCAAAGTGTTGAAATCACCAAGAGATCATTTCTTGTACTTTGAGGAGGCGGACGAGTGTGTCCGCGTTGTTTCGAGTTCGGGTGCGAACTCCGTGTTTGAGGTGCGACCTCGACAAGCTTGTGGGGCTTGCGGTGTGTACGGGACTAGAGAGTCCGAGGGCTTGTAGGTGTTGCGGCATCGAGGAGAGATCCATTGGGATCTTGCATAGTGGAAATCCTTCGTGTGTCGAAGGCGGGGATGTAGAGCAAGTGTGCTCGAACCTCGAAACAAACCCTTTGTGTTTGCGATTGCTCACTCACTCTCTCTATCTCTTTGTCTATATCTTGCATTCAATTATTGTCTTTATCATTTACATGCTTGATATACATTGTGCTTAATTGATATACTTGCTTGGGTTTGTTGACTAACACTTGTATTTAACCAAGAGAGCCAACGCGACACCTCAACCCATTCAAGGGGAATCTAGAGGAGTTTGTCCAGAGCCCTTCACGGGGAATTCGGCAACACTCTTGTGTTATACGTGGTGTTTAGTGTAGAAGTTTAATTAGGTCATAATTGTTCTTAGCTTTCGCATTATTTGGCATTAAGTGACCATTAGATTAGCCTTCACCTATTCACCCCCCTCTAGGTGAACCTTCACATGTGAATATACCACGTTCATCCCCAATGGAAGGAGAACACACTCCAACCATCATCCAATTGATTCGATCAACGGATCTCGCCATAATTCAGCTTAAAGATTCATACTTATATTCTTCAATTCCAACAGGTTCTTATGAGAGCAAACAAGTTGCCAATTAATCAAGCAAATCCCTCCATGTATACTCCTAGTACCCTTCCTAAAGAATGCATGACGAATGCAGTCTATAGCGTGTATCACCCATTCCAAAAGATACTAAAAAGACATGCAGTAGAGTGGCGTAGATGACAAGACAGAATTCACAAGGATGAACCTACCTCCTTGACAAAGGGCATTACTTTCTAAGTTCCAAGTCTTTTTTCGATCCTCTCAATTAGTTGTTGCCAATCTTCCTTTCTAAGAGAGATCGGTTTGATTGGAAGCCTAAGATAAGAGAAAGGAAAAAATTCGAGATATCAATTGAGAATAGAAGCGGCTCTAGTTCCCACCTCTTCACTTCTACTCAAATTATAAACAAATGATTTATGGAAGTTTATTTTGAGTTCAAGTCATCATCTCAAATTCATAAAGAAGGAGTTTGAGGAATATAAGAGATCTAATATCTCCCAGAAGAGGGTGTCATCGGCATAGTGTAAACTAACCATGTTGTTCGGCCAAGGGAAGGAGCCCACCTTTTGAATGCAACCATTATTGTCGGCAAGGGAGAGGATACGTGTAAGAGTGTTGGCCAAAGGATGAAAAGGTAGGGAGAAAGCAGGTCCCCTTGTTTAAGACCCTTACGGCATTGGATGTAATTTTTGGGCTTTCCATTAATGAGAATGGATGAAATCCCAGAGAACAAGCAAACTCTAATCCAATCAATCCAACATTGCCCCAACCCTCTTGCCAGGAGTAACTCAAAGACCCAACTGACTGAATCAAAAGCCTTTTCGAAATCAAACTTAAAGAATACTGCCTCAATTTCAGAGTTGTGTGTAGCCGCCAAAACTTCATGTGCACATGCCACACTATAATTAATATATTATTCTTGGTGAAGGTCGATTGGACTTGATAAACAAAGAGATGGATATGAATGCAAAGTTGGTTGCAAGAACTTTAGTGATTATCTTGATGACGGTGTTGAGGAGGCTAATAGGCCGGAAGTCATTGACCATGGAAGCACTCTCTTTTTTTGGAAGGAGAGCAACCAATGTATAATTAAGACACTAAATATCCACATTTCCATTGTAGAATTATTTATCCAGCTTGACAAGATCCCAAAATTTTTGGAAGAATAAAATAGGGAATCCATCCGGGCCCAAGGATTTTTCAGCATTATACCCAAAGACGGCTTCTCTAATCTCCTCCTCATCAAAAGGGTGTTCAATGTCCCGGGAGGACCAAACACGGTTAGGATAATGGATATCCCAATTAGCATGCAAAATAGGATAGTGAGGTACTCCAAAAATTTGAGAAAAATAGGAACTAAAATTGTAAGAAATATCAACATTGAGAAGTGAGAATTTCTCCTTGGTGATGAAGTGTTTGTATGTGGTTAAAGTGATACCTTTAGTTTGTCACCCGATGAAAAATTTGGAATTATGATCTTCTTGTTTGAACCAAAGAGATTAGGCCTTTGCCGCCACATAACTTCTTCAAGGTGTTGAATTTTGCCAAGCTAATTAAGCGAAGACACTTTGAAAAAGGATTCAGTGGAAGAGAGCAGTCTAGTTTCTTGCATGACATCAAACTTATTTATCTTCTTAAGAAGTTACAATTTTTTTTTGACGCTCCCAAATTTTGTTTTGCTCCAAAACATAAGAGCACTTTTGTCTTGCAGAGTTTTTGGGCTAATCTAGTGGTGGCATTGTCATGTGAGATCGAGGATCAAGCATTTGCCATAATATCATGAATATCACGGTGCTCCAACCACATGCTCTCGAAGTGAAATCTATTTGCACATCAAAGATTGGAAGAGGTATGTAGTGAGATTGGAGTGTGATCAGAGAGGGTATTAGGGAGAGCTTTGCAAGTGGAAAGTGGGAATGAATCATCTCAAGCATCCAAGATGAGGAATCGATCGAGCTTCGTAAATGCGGGCATGGCACGCTTATTGGACCAAATAAATGATCTCCCCCTAATGGGATATCAATTAAACCAATGTCCCGAATGAGATTATTTAAGGATTTCGAATCAACAATGTTACCCTTACAATTTTGGCGCTCGTCCATGAATCAAGTCGTGCTAAAGTCCCCCATCAATGCCCAAGGCTCCGATGCACACCAAGCATGAATGTTACATACTTCGAGAAGAAAAAGGGCCTTAAAGGAGTGATTATTCGGTCTATACATGGATGAGATACAGAAGGATAATTAAAATGACCTTTCTTTAAGTTTCACGAAGATAGTGTATCTTATGGAAACTGACTAATCTTCTCATAAAGCTTTCCATTTCACCCAAGGGTTGCCCCCCCGAGGCACCATAAGAGTCAATAACCGACCATTCATTGATGCGAGTACCCTAATAGAAGGGAGAAGATGTTGTTGGAACTTGATTTTGATGATACATTTGTGAAGTCATGTCATTGGAGCTCTATCTCACAAGTTTATATAAGAGTTCTACATGCTCGCTCAAGACTTCCCAAGGATTATGGCTATGGATGTGTTTTGTAATATTTATTAGAATGTTAAAAGGCTTGAACACACACACACACACACACACACACATTATAAGTCTATTAGTCGACTTACCCTATTGATTAGTCGACTTATCCATCTTATAGTCGACTTGGTATTCTATGTAGTCGACTAACGTTTGTTCTGAAAAGTTACCACTCTCTGTTTCTTGACAGTTTACATTGTTAGTCGACTTATCCACTTTATTAGTTGACTAATACTTGTAGTAGTCGACTAATACCTTTTACTAGTTGACGATATTCAGTTTCCAGAAATATGTCTTTTGTTTCAGTCATGCCCTAGTCGACTTGGTCCATTTATTAGTTGACTAATATAGGCAAAAATTAATACCCTAGTCAACTAACCCCTAATATAGGCAAAAACCAATACCCTAGTCGACTAACCCCCAACATCAAGTCGACTAATGGTAGTTTCTGACTGTTGGACAGTTTTTGATTTTTGGTATTTTATCCAATATTTAAATATTCAAATTTGTCCTGATAACTACCCTAACTGACTATAGATTTCAGTTATAAATAGTGATGTTGTCCTAGGCTAAAGACACCAATTCAAAACACAAGTTTTCTGCCCAAAAACTCTGTTGAAAAATCTGCTTTTCTGAAAACTTGTTTCCACTTTCATTTCTTCACTCAAATTTCTACTCCATAGTGAAGATTTCTGAGAGTCCACCTATAAGAGCCTTGTTCACGATCACATACAGATTCAAGGCTTATAGGATTGATTGTAATCACTCAAAAAGAAAGTTTGTATAAGAGCGTCTTCGGGTTGAAGAGAGGTTGTACAAGGTGTTGTGGTCTTCTTGATTGTAAGAAGAGTTGTATACATTTGGCAAAGGGGATTTGTCAAGTGGTATAAAAGGTGTTGATTTTGGGTGTACAAAATCAAAGGTTAAAAGAAAATCTCAAGCGGGTGGCTTGGGGACTGGATGTAGGTCAACAGGACCGAATCAGGATAAATCTCTTGTGTTTGCGTTTGCTTTCTTTTCTGTGATTTATTTCCTTACTTGCAAGTTCTTTATTTATTTAACGCTAATCATCCTTTACTCTAGTGTTGTGATGACGTATATTTAGATCCTACAATTGGTATCATCTCGGGACCAATAGATATGGTGTCGGAAAGCAAAGCTTGGATTCTTGCAAGGCCATAACGTCAAATCCAAAAAGATATATGAAACCACACACCTTTGCTCTCTTATCAAGATCCCCAAGACCCCTAATATTTTAGTTAAAGATAATCATGTAGAGGAGAGTACCTATGTGGCAACCACCGTAGCACCACATTAATTAATAGATTGGCTCGTCTCCATATACCGAATATAAGCAATGGTGGTATTGTGATCTATCAGAAATTTGTAACCAAATTAAGTGGACAGTAGGGCTATCTCCTTATTCGAAAGGACTGAAAAAGTATTGTTGTTGGGGACAACAACCGAATCAAAAGGCACCTCGGCTTCCTCATGGAGGATAGGGTTAACGGGTGTGCTGTCCAATACCCTATGTTGACCAGCTTTTTGAGTTCTCTTCTCAGTGAAGGCGTAGCTGTTGCTCAGTCTATCATTGTGCCTAATGAAAGGGGGTGGAGCCGTACAATGTCATCAATGGCTGATATGTGAAGTAGAAGGTGGCAGTGGGAGAGGATTATACAGGGGTGAGAGAGCCCGAACCGGTGGGTCAAAAGGTAAGAAAATAGGCGAGGGAAAAGAGGCGGCAGATGCGATAGTGACCGGCGATGAGATAGTGGATGGAGAAGGGTGTTTATAGGTAGGGGAAATGAAGAGGAGACCAGGGAGGAGAGTGCAGAGGAAGAAGTGGAAGGGTTGCAAGAAGGGGAAGAGAGTAATTGAAGGCGATGCTGGGGAGGTGGGTTACTCACTAACCGAGCACGGGGAGGAGGGGAGGAAGGCCGAGATGCAGGCGGGAAATGATTAAGGGATGGAATAGTATGAATCCGATCTCGACCTGGAGAAGAAAAAGGCTCTGATAATTGGGTTGGACCGGCAGTAGGAGTTAAGGAAATTGTTGATGGGCAGAGTTATTCGCTCAGGCCTAGGCCCCATCAACTAACGAATTCAAATTCCAACCCAGCACCCGGTCACGAGATGTGCCTCGATCAGCACGTAGGGCATGTGATGGGATAATACATGAGGGATAAAATGCAACGGGCCAGAGGTCAGAAGAAAGGTTAGGGTTCCAGTGAGCAACGGGGCATCGACCGGGACAATGGCGGTGTTGGCAGCAAGATCGAAAGGAGATGCTGATGATTTGATGCGTAGGGGGGTGACGATGGAGAAAAAGCCAGAGGGGCAGGACCAGAACTTGAAGCAGGAACTGTCGCCATCAAGGGGTCAAGGTCATTCAAATGCAGAGCAAGGAGGCATCCATGGCAGCGAGAAGAAAAGGAAAGGGAGGGGAAGGCCTTGGCAGCACAAAGCTAGCCAGAGGATCAAGATCTAGAGGGGATATAGAAGGGCATGATGGTGGCAAAATGGCACAGGGGGAGGAGATTGACGCAAGGGAGGAGATGGTGATGTAGGAGGCATAAGTGGAGACTAGGATGAAGGGTAAAACAATTGTGGAGTAGGCATTGGAGAATGGCAAGGCACTAGTGGCACATGCGACAGTGGAGCCTGGTGCAAAGAAGAGGAAGGTAGAGCCTGGTGGTGTTGCAACAAACAAGAGGAACCCACCAATCAGATCGGGCCCACTGTAGGTCATTTGCCCTTATTTACTGCCGTCAGGTCCTTGCGATGCCCATACTGAGGAGGGTCGATGATGTTGATGACAACTGGGTAGATGAGTCCGCCAAGATGGAGATCAAATGCCTCAGGGATGACGCTGATGCAGTGATAATGGATCTGCATGACGATCACTGTGAGATCCTCCCGCCGCCGCATTCGTAAATGCAGTCTCTGCACCACTGCGAACCCAGAGACAACAGCCTTCAAGTCTTCCAATTGGGTACTGAAGAGCAGCACTTCGGTCAACGAGATCATGCCCGGGTACTGAAGGAGAGCTTAATCGCACGGTGATAGACAATCCACTACGAGATGGCGAAGGCAAAGGTTGTTGCACGGTGAGTCTTTATCCTCGGCACAGCCGCCATGCACTTAGCATCGGAGAAAAGGATGAGAAAGTCTGACGGTGATATCCTTTGAGGGATCCAGCACCAGGATAGCTGCCAGAGGTTAGCGAGGCCATCTGCCACATCAACAGTGGATAGTTTTCCTTCTATCATGTGACGAACAGCTTGTTGTTGAAGATAGGAGCACTCCTCAATCATCGTCTGCGATGGTGATAGGACAACCAAAAGCTTAACCGGCCAAGATGAAGGTACGAAGTTGTTATTGATTTGGGCGAATGGTTTGAACGGGGAGATGGGTTTGATTGGGGAAATGGCTTTTTGATCTGGGGTTGATAATGGACAAGGGTGATTACAGGGAAATGGGTTGTGATTGTAAGGGATTTGGGGAGGAGTTTGAAATTGAAAAGGTGATAGTTTTGGTGGATTTGGGTGATCTTATATCCAATTAAAAGAATAACTTAAAGCATGTAACTGATCCACAGTCTCATCAATCACTAGAAGGGAACTTATTCTTGATATTGTGTTGAGTTAGAGCATATAATCAACACATATCCTCCACGTGTCTTCAGTTTCTTAACCAACATCACATGGGAAGAATATGCTTGGGCTTACAATCTTTGTTTGCAACATTTCAATTATGATGTCCTCATTCTCGTTCTTCAAATGGTTAAGGCCTAATAAAATAGATTTTGTATCTTCATGCAGAGGTTTTCAAACAATCATTGCTCTTAGGAGAATGACAATTGAGTAGATTTTTCAAACATATTTATAAATAATTGGAGCAATTCCTTTAATTCATTTGGTGGTTTGTCTTCTTTCCCTTCAGTAGAAACTAATAATTGGATCTCAAACCAAATGCCTTGGTTTTTTAGGGACTTGTTCGTCCCCTTCTCATTTACTTCTTGAAGTTCCCCAGGCGCTGCTCCTGTATTGGCCTTGGATACATGCCCACTCTATGTCTATCATACAACCAAAACGTAATCTTTATCCTCTCTTAATCCAGATGTTTATGGAGTCAGTTCCTATTAGTTTCTTAACAGGAACTGCTCTAAAACGTGTTGCATTGGCTATACTTAATTCTTTGTGAGATTGCCTATTATAGAAGCAAGTGCAAGTGATGATTCCCCTTGTGAGCCTTCATTGATTATATATTTTTTCCTCAACAACTTTGCTGCAGTTACAAGCCTTCTTAAACCAGATAGTTTTATCAGCAATTACATCAAATTGATATCCTTCTTTATCCCTCCTATAAACTTATCTAGCACATACTGGTTGGTAATTTCTCAAGAAAATCAAGAAGCTATTCATATTTACTAAAGAAACTCTCACTGAACCTAATTGTCTCAAGTGAAAATATCAAAATATTTAAATTACTCGGTCAAAACTTGGTTATCAACTTCTCTTTAAATGTTTCCAGAGTGAAAACACGGTAAAATTCTTTTATAACCAAGCATATTGGTATAGTGCTTTTCTCCCTTCAAATAGAAATGTTGAACAAGCACTTACTCCATAGGAATAATCTCATGGATGCAAAGATTTATTGAACTTGATATAACCAATTAGTTACACTCCCACAAAAACAAGGAAAATCAAGCTTAAGAGATTTTTCGGTGCCAAGAACGGCAATTCAGTTCTGAATGACCCCGATAAGAAACCACGCAACATCAATATCTAAGGAATACCAGTAGTACATGAATTAGTACATAATATAAAAAGATCAAATAAAATAAGTCATATTACCTATTACGTTAATTGAAAAGAACCCAATATTCATAGAGTTTAAACAGAGATGCAATGTTTGACAAAAACTTTTTAAAGTGAACATGTGAAAGTGTGTTTGTCATGTCACGGAAAAAAAACTGAAAACATAAAAAAAAAAAACACTAACAAAAAGAAAATTAAAAAGAGAACACAATTGTGAGGGAAAAACAAAAACAAAATAAATGTGAAACTTTTACTTTAAAAACAAATTCAAAGTGAGAAAGCAATAGAAAATATGCGTGAGCGATATGGCCCAGCCGTGCAGCCCAAGCCCAATAACATCTGACCCACCTATATGATGCGCACAAAACAACGAGGACGATGATCACCGCCGACGCGCGAGAATGGTGATTGGGCATCAAGCGAGGAAGGCTGCCGGCGAGTGCCCGAAGAAGGTGGCGAGCCTCATCGACCTCGCCAACCTCCCCTCCACTCTCAGAGACTTCGTCGGGCAGTCCCAGATCTCCCGCCTCCACTGCTTCATCCGCGTCTGGGCCCACATCAAATCCAACAATCTCCAGGTCTCTCTTTAATTTCTTCTCGATTTTAATCGAATTTTGCAACTGATTTCTTCTAATTTTTGCAGGACCCAAACAACAAGAACGTTGTCAACTGCGACGACAAGTTGAAGAGCATACTGTTGGGGAAGTCTAAGTTTGAGCTCGCCGAGCTTCCGGGTCTCATCAAGCTCCATTTCCCAAAAGAACAAAAGTGACTGTGAGTGTTCTATCTTTAAGCGTTAATTCTCAAGTATCGATGATTCATTAGCAAAATTTTGTTGGAAAATGTCAAGTTCTTGATGCTATTACTAGGTCTAGTTAATTATTCTGTCTAATAAGATTATAATGAAGTGACCCAAAATTTTGTTTTCTAGCTTTTAAATGGAACGCAATCCTAGAAAATATAAACTGAGAGCATGAATTTGTATAAAAGTTTTGATTTTTTTTTCCTACTAATATCTTATAGAAATCTTCATGTTCAAGTATAGTAATCAGTAATTTGAAGGGTGAAGTCAAAAGGAGGAGCCAACCTTGATTTTTGCAACCCCTTCAAGATGCAAACTTGCTAGAAATGAGTTCTGAAGTAGATCCCTTGTTGATTGAAAAACTTGTTAAAACTAGCTAAAAATGATAACTTTTGGTCAAAATTGGCCCTCCATGGCATTTCTTCTGGCTATCTTTGTATTACTTTCCCAGCCAAACCCAGTCTGCCTTGGTCAAATCTGTCTTTGATTGCAAAAACCTTAACATGATAGTACAGTAAATAAAAGATTTCAGTTGCATGATTGTGTGTGAAGTGGTTTAGGATAATGAGCATGTTCAACAAGTATCAGTAGATGTCGTGAATTGTGATTAGAGAAACATTGGCTTGTGTCAAGAAGTTGGAAGCGTGGTAAGAAGGGGTGAGGGTATTTAACATGGATGGTGTTCTAACCGCGAGTATGAGAAGGTTTGTGTTGATATCTAGAGCACAGTCCTACATTGTATATTCGGAGACAACAGTCAATCCAGCACCATCTTTTGAGGGTAGTTCTATTGTGGGCATAGTTTGGTAAATTTTCTTAACTCTGTGTCTCCAAAAGTTTAATGGTTAACTTAAGTCACACACAAATTTTCCTCATGGAGGACATTTGCATTAGACACTTCTATATAACACTTACTCCTGTCATAACAAAAATCAAAATCATAAAGTGTTATTGGTAAGGTATTGATTGAAGGTGGGGATTGTCATTCTTACCACTTACTGAGCTCATGTTTCTTTGATGAGGTGGCATATACTTTGTTTGCTAGCTAAGTGAAATGCATGGAATCTAGCTTTCAAGGAAGCACAAGTTCATCTTGCATATTTACAATAACTGAAATAAGGTTCTCTTCCATAATACTTTACAGATATGAGATATCACAACTGGAGTTCCTTAATTAGGGTAGAGACCTAGGTTTTGAATTTTTTTGATTCCATAGAGCAATTTACTTGGTACAATAAGAGAGCATCCAAAGAATAAATCTCAAACCACTATGTTCTATAAAGAAGCTCACTTGCATCAATACTTAGGTTCCTGTAAGCCTTACAAAAGGTTTCTTGCATCCGAAGCTTAAAATCCTTCAAGCCTTGCAGTAGTCAATCATGCGTTTCTTTGTGAAAAATTACAATTTATTTCAGTTTGGATAACTTATTTACATATGCAAGATATACTGTACAGAGCTGAGCTTGAAACTAATGAGGCTATACGTAGCTACTCTTCATCCTCCAAATCATAAGTTCCTTGTCTAATGGTTGTTTAAGATTGACTAGAGTGAATTGAATTATAAGCATATGTTGGTCTGTCTATATGTTTTTTTCTTGTCGGGAACGTCTTTTGTTTGATAATTTGGCTCATGTTACTCCACAAAGACAGAAATGATCCAATTCTGTGAAAATCTTGTCATCTTTAACCGTTCTTCAAGATATAAACTTATGAGCTTCACGTCCCCTCAAAAACTCAAAACAAGCACAACTTGAGAGCTCTGCGTGAAATAAATATAGATTTATTTATACCTCTATCTGAATCTGCTAAATTCCATTTGAAATCAGATTTAATTAGTAGCAGTGTCTCCCTCATTGTGCACTCGTTCCATTATGCTGAGCACTTGAGCGGCTTTGAACCCCCAATGAAGATCAGGTCTAGCCAAGCATGAAATTGAATGTTAAATGCATTAGCCCTATTGTATGTCTATGATATTCTAAGGTGACACTTTTCTCATAATACCTTCCAAACAACCCTTTTATGTAACTCTCAAATTCATTTTAAATTAAAATTTATTTCTCAGCCCTTTATATAAGATTAAAACTCATTGCATAGGATTTGTGAAAATATCCCATTGTAAACATAGTTCGTTGATCCTCTATCAGTTTTCAATAACCAACTTCATCTTACTCATAAGTGGATGTATGTGTACCGGGTCGCTGGGACACTTACCAAGACATATGAGTCAGACGTGTCTTAATAATAATATAATAATCTGATTTTATTTATTGATTCAATACTGATTTCACATTACACTGCTTGTGATTAATCCATGCTCGCGTGATTAAGCACACGCCACATTTTTCTATACATGTGTGTTGCCTGTGCCCGTCACTTGACTTCATTTTAAGTACTTGTTGGATTGCTTTCTGACAACTCTGGACCTACATGTCCAGATCCCGGAGCTTGGAATGAAGTGGATGCTTCTGCGGAAGACCAGTTTTTTTTTTTTGGAGCAAGCGGATCAGCGGTAGCTCCTTTCCTTCCTGCCTTCTCGACCAGCTCGCGGGGTTTCCTTTTGTAGCTCGTGAGCATTTTTTGTATTGTTCATACCTTATAATCATATTTCTGTGCTTTTTGTGCTGTAAGACTCTTGTGAGACTCTTGTAATATTATATCAAAGTTCGTAATAAATGAATACTTGTCCTCTTTTTTATTGGAATGTATGTTACTACGTACTTCCTTACTCTTGACTCTTGTTTGTACTGATGCTTAGCGTACGTGAGGGTATCCTCGCCCTGCGCATGTACGTCGTAATAGCGTTCCCATACCTCCTGAGGCAGGGCGCTACAATATTGTTTTATCTCTTGTTATAACTATATTATTTCATCCAATAAAAATTGGGTATTAATTATTAAAATTGGTTGCAAACCCTATTCACCTCTTTAGAGTTGCCACATAGATTTTCAGCAACTAATCATCGAAATTTGAACACAATGAAGAGGATGGAAAAATACCTTGATGCTGCACGTGTGAAGGTGGCTCGGCTTGAAACAAAGATAATATTGTTGTATTTTAATTTGAATTCGAGTTTATACACGATATTCATATTCTTCGAGTTCAATATTTGTTTCGAATATTAAATGGTATATTTATTCAACTTGATTTATCTTGTTGGCATGGATCAAGTTATAATAACAAATAATAATAAGTTGGATCTCTAATATCATGGATCCAATAAAAACATACTTTTGGAACAACTATCATACCATTAAAATAATACTAGATTAAGATGTAACTTTTTCGAATGTTTCAACGGAAAACTCGATGATCATAGTAGGTGCTTCCATCGAATCCTTCACGAACGTCTCTTGGCCTTGGTAACACGTCTCAATGAATTGTGAAGCTCTATTTGTGAGGAGGTAGTTTCCTTCTTGCTCAAGAAATATTAATGAAGAAAATATGGGGATGAGAGAGATGACTATTAATTTTTTTTCTAGACTTGCAACAATTGCATTCATTGATTAGTTCTTAGTTACTTCTCATATGACAACTCATATTATAAGATAACTAGGGTTAAGTTTCTCTGTGCTCAAGCAACAAATTCACAATCACCTATTTTGTTAAGATTGAATATCAACCAATAATCAAAGTGGTTTGATCAAATAGGAAATCCTTATCTATTAGTAATCAATTTGTGTCCAAATTCACCTTATCTCTTCATACGTGTCTCGTGCACGTAATGGAGCGGGCACCCAATCATATAATGGGTCGGGTTTCAGGTCCAAAACCCAATAAGCCTACATCCCACACGCACGCATGCAGACTTGCGAGTGCATCTACCTTTCTATAATTTCTGAGTATCGACATACACACTACGCCCTAGGTGACTATGAGACAACTTGCATGGCAAGTAACCATACTGCAACTTCCTTTCCAAAGGAACGAGCGTGGCACATCATATAAAAACACACATGTTAGAAAAATGCAATTAGTCTTTGGTACACCTGGATTGTTCGTTTACACCAACAAAATAGTCTCATCCATTTCTCTCCCATGAAAAACTTCTTGCCTTGTATGGTTCATTGCGTTCATTCACTTTCGCCTACCATAAATGGGAAAACGAAACAAGCTCGTGAATGACACAACATTACATGTGACCAAACAATCTCTCCCCTATGACATGCTGGCACTTGAATTGGACCTATGACATGCTGCCACTTGAATTGGAGCAAACACTTTCCCGAAACGCATCCATTAGTACATAATTCTTACATCACCATTGGGAACTTCCGAATCAAAGTGGCTGCCTTATCCCAGTATTCGTAGACACGGCCTAGGGTCGCTTTGAGGTACCATGTAGTGTCCCTAATGGGACTGTGGTGGTGTCGCTCAACCTGTGCTGCTCACAAATCGGTGGGAGAGATCCACCGCCTTCTAGCAAATAGTCCCTACACAGCCCGTATGTTGGTGGTGCCGAATTGGGGCATCCAAATCCACTCTACAAGATTTCACTCATGGAATCTCATCTGTCTCCCTTAATGTGCAACCTTGAGCCTACTAACAAACAAAGGACGCTACAATGCCCTTATTGCAACCGAATCTTCTAGTTTATTGCCCTTAAGAGTATCCATATCTTTCTCACTTATCATCCTAAGATGTTCATAACTTGCTACAAAGGTTTTAGCTGGTCTTTAAATTAGAAAACCTTCTTTTTTGCGTGAAGTGTTTAACAAACAAACTTCCACACAACATGTCCGCATACCACTTTCCCGCAAGGGGATAACACTGACCTCCTTCCTGTTCTGAGATCACACCATACATAGGTTAGGTGCAGCTTTCTATGAGCAGTTCGCACACATATTCCTTATAATTCCAACTATGTGGTGGGGGAAATTTTCCCCAAAGGCTCAAAGGAATATTGGGCATGCGGTCGATATTGCCTGAACCAAGAAATCATGTTATTCCACGTTTTCTACTCTCCCTCTTTGGTGATGCTTCTGGGTGTCTGCTCGTGTGAGTAAGCATTACAATTTAATTTTCGGGCTTGCTTTTAATGATGCCTATTACCAACAATTATGCAATATGTCAAAAATAAAACACGGGAATTTAAGAAACATGATACATCTTAGATCACATTGCATAATTATATACAAGTTGCCAAAAACTCATAAAACTACAAAATGTACTTTCTCATTGATCCCAAATAAAGTTATAAGAAATAATTAGCATTTAGACATATCACCACCTATGTAAGAGTTAAGCCCGTAACTCTTACATGTTTCTCAAAAATCTGGACATCTATGGCTTTCAGCAAGGGATTCACAATCATATCCTTGGTGTGTATTCTAATTCTATTTCCTTTTCATTCAACTCTTCTCCAAGAGAGTGCCTAATCTCTATATGTTTGACGACCTCGTAATTCTTTAGGTCCTTCGCCTGAGCGATGGTTAACATGTTGTCACAATTAATGGTTACATATTTCTCAGTATTTGGTACAACCCTGAGATTTTTTAAAACTAATTTCCTTAGTCAAAACATCTCTTTGAATGGTAGCAGAACATTCCATGAACGCAGCTTTCATGGTGCATAAAACTGTGCAAATCAGCATCTTGTAGAGAAGAGTATGCTACTCATTCTCATCATGCTTGATTATCGGTGTAGTGCATACCTCATGTAGCACCCCCACTGTGGTGGATAATATTTCTCGAATTATCATCCTCATGACCATCAACTATCGTCAATAATGTTCCTCGAACACTATTTTCATAACCGCGCTGATATCAATGTGATGCACTATTATTTATTTCTTGCTTGCCTACTATATGGCACCACCATTAAGCAAGAAAAAAGTACTTGGATGTCTATTTATTCAGAATGCCTCCCTAAATTGGCATTTGAATAACCTAGTAAAGTCAAACTCTGATTGCCGAAGTACAATGCATGGTTAACAGTCCTTGCAAGTATCTTAATACATGTTTTACTGCTTTTCAGTAGTGTTCCTTGGGGTTAGATTAATACTGACTTACCATATCAACCGCTCGACTAATGTCTGGTCTCATGCATATCATTGTACACATCAAGCTGCCCACCACACTAGCATACAAAACATGAGCCATATAAGCCTTTTCTTAGGACACATGTCTAGGCTAAGCTTAGCACCTTTCACTGCCGGAGTATTGGTGAGTTTACAGTTTACATGTTGAATCATTTAAGGATTTTTTGAATGTACACTTCTTCTAACAAACCTAGAATCCTTTTGAAACGATCTCTCAGAATCTTAATTCCAAGAATGTAATTTGTGTTATCTGTATCTTTGATATCAAACTCTGAGGATAACCACCTCTTTATGGTTTCCAAGTTTTCTTCATTGTTTCCAGGCAATGATATATCATCTGTATATAAGGATAAGATGATTGAATCATCTTTTGATATCTTAACATACACACATTGATCGTTATTTATTATTTCGAATCCAAAGGACATGATAGATCTATGAAAAATACCACTGTCTAGACGATTGTTCGAGTCTGTATATGGAGAGATAAAGTTTACAAATTTTATTGTCCCCTTCAGTTCAAAAACTGTTTGGTTGTTTCATATATATCTCCTCATCTAATTCTTCATTGAGAAATGCGGTTTTCATATCCATTTGGTTATAACTCTATATCCAAATGTGCAATGGTTGCTAAGATCAATCATATGGAAGATATTCTCACGACCGGTGAGAATGTCTCCTCATAATCCTCACATTCCTTTTGCGTGTACCCCTTAGCGACTAGCCTCGTTTTAAACTTGTCAATAATACTATCCTCCTTTTTTATTTAACTTTGAGAACTCATTTGTTCTCAATGGCTTTTCGCCATGGAGGTAGTTTGACTAAGTCCAAAACATTGTTCTTGTACATGGACTCCAGCTTGTTGGCTTAAAGGTCCATCACTCTAGTTTTGATGATGACTAACTCTTATAATTATAGTACTAATGATCTTGCATGTTTAAGTTTCAGATTCTAATAAAGATCATGAGACCTTGTTTATCTTCAACAATGGACTCAAAGTTGAGCGTTGAAGCTATTCAATATTGATTCAAGAGCCTAAGCACAATAAATATATCAAGTACTCAAGCTCAATATGAATCAAGACAAGAAAAAGATAGAGTTTATTGAAGTCAATTCAAGATGAAGAAGGATTCTATTAAATATGTTTATAAAAGCTTGTAAGTTTAAATTTTGTGAAGAGTAGTGTAGATTTGACTGCTTAAGCTTACACACACAAGTTTTTTATATTGGTTTAATTTGTTTTATTGAAAACAAATTTATGGTTTAAAATTTGTTTTTATCAAAAGATTATTTTATGAAAAGAAAATCTCAAAAACAAGTTTTATATTGGTTTATATGTATATTAGTGTGGTCCATACACATTAGAACTTATACGGAGTTTTAGTAACTTGTTTTTTTGTTTTATACATGTTTAGAAAAACTTGTTTACAAAAGTTTAATTTTAAATGTCTACTTTTGGGAAAATATTTTTAAATGATTTCAAAAATGAATTTAAACATCTCAAAAGGAAGTTCACATGTTTGAAATATGTGTTGATTCTTGGTCAAACATATTTATGTTTAATTGAATTTTCAAGACACTTATTTTTTTAGGATTTTTAGGAGAATTTATTTTGTTTCTCTAAGGAGTTTTTAAAGATTATAAGAATATCTATTTTTGGTTAAGGCTGGTCAACCACTTGGTCGACCAACAACAGAGCAGAAAGCTTTGTCGGTCGATCGCTTGGTCGACCGGATGTGCACTCTGGCTCTGAGCCCGATTGATCGCCCGGTCGATGGTGGCCTAGCCCAAGTTTGGCTGGCACTGGTCGGTTGATCGCTAGCACTGAGCTCAATACTGAGCTCAGAATGCTACTCTGGCCGGTCGACCGCTAGTACTGAGATCAGAGTGCCACTCTGACCGGTTGACTGACAGTAATAATAACTCATATTAGCCTTAGCCGGTCGACTGGCGAATGCCAGCAATCAAACATGTCTATTTTGCTATATAACGACTATTTTCCTTTGCAAATAAGTCCAGATTCATTCCAAACAGTTATTTTATGTTTTTAATGGTTTTCCTTTGCAACTAAGTCAAGATATAGAGGCTAAAGGTCTTAGTGAAGGCATATTGCTCGATAGGAATGAGTGGAGAAAGCTGATCCATGTGCCCGATCTGGCGTAATTCTCTTTTGGTTCATGTTGCCTACCCCAAATACTTGGGACAAATGGCTTAGCTGTTGTTGTTGTAATGGTTTTTAACATGTTTTAATTGTTGAGTTTTGCTGAAATTAAGTCTCTACTCTTGTCCTATAAATAGAAGAGATTAGAGATGCATTTTACAACATGTTTTCAAAGAAAATCAAGTTTTGCAATAAGAGTTTTCTTGAGCTATTATTCTAATCTCTGTTTTCTCACCCACACTTGAGCCATCAATTATATCTATTCTATGTAAAAGGTTGTAAGAGAGTTTTGTTTGTGATCACCAAGTGTTTAAATCTTTGTATTGAGTTGTTGGAGGCAAGGTTCTAAATATCAGATATCGGGATCATATCGGATGGGGGTTTTTCATATCGGATATCGGGGGAGATATCGGGGATACGCGCGCATATCAGGCGTTCATATCATACACTATATATAATGAAATATTGATAATTAATAGTTGGTTTAAAGTCATAGATATCAACTACCTAATAAAAATGATGTAATATGCTTGCAAAGACAGTAAAAATGATGTACATTTGCACGCAGTTGTGTAATAAATAAGTATTTCATATAGGACAGTATATCGGGCGATTTAGTGGCCAATATTTCAAATATCGGCCATTTTTTACTACAAACGATATGGCGAACGATTTCCTATATCGTATCGGCAGTAGGTATAGTAGACGATATCTCGGCCGACTCGATCGATATTTAAATAAGTTATTTCATATAGGACAGTATATCGGGCGATTCATCGCCCAATATCGGGCGATTTAGTGGCCAATATTTCAAATATCGGCCTTTTTTACTACAAACGATATGGCGAACGATTTTCCTATATCGTATCGGCAGTAGGTAAAAAAAGAGATAGTAGACGATATCTCGGCCGACTCGATCGATATTTAAAACAAGGGTTGGAGGTTGCAGCCTCGATAGAGCTTGCAAGCTTGAGTGTTGAAGTTCTTGCGGAGCTTGTAAGTGTTGCGGCACCGAGTGATCTTGCGAGATCGGTTCTAGTGATTCTCCATTGCGATGAAGGTCGGGACATAGAGCAAGTTGCTCGAACCTCCTCGATATAATTCTCCTGCGTTTGTGATTGCTTATCTTTCTCTCATATTTATTCTTATTTAATATTTTGCATTATTATAATTACTTATTTTTATGCTTGATATTGTTTTTTGTGCTTGCACTCATTTTAATCAAGGAGAAGTTCAGAGTCCTTCACGGGGTATACGGTTTCATTTCTTAGTTGTGAGTTTGACATTGTTTATGTGATCTTATTTGTGTAGAAGTAGTGTTAATAAGTTTTTTATTTCCGCATTGATTAACATATCACATAGTCACCCCCTCTAGGTGATTTCATAGCTCCTCGTCTATTGCTTTCAAGCATTCATCCCTATCGGGTGTGTTTAGAGCCTCTTGCATTGGTTCTGACTCATCTAAATAAAGTAACTAAATGTGCCTCACTTTCGACTTGATATCATCGGTGTGGTACCACTCCACAAATACTTCTCCTTGGTTGAGAAGGCGACATATCACCATGTGAATCACCCCCACTATCCCCAGTTGGATTAGTAGGTGTGTCATTTATACTTGGTGTTGCCTCTTGTAATTCCTCTAATTCATATAACCTTGTACCTTACTTTACATCACCTTTTACGAAAACAAATCCTTCTCGATGATTTGACATCTCTGGACTTAAATTTAGTGACAGTTCCATTAGAATTTTCTCCAACGAAGACATTTGCCTTGGAGTGTAAGGAGTATCTAATGAAGGTACACTTCTTTCCTTTAGGGCCTAGTTTACTGTATTATCGATGAGACAAATTTCGAACATATGTTGCACAACCTTATGGTCGCACATGCTCTAATTTTAACTTTCGGCCACTCTATAATTCATATGGGGTGCTTGGAATTGATTTCGAAGGAACACGGTTTAGCATATACATTGTTGTGATCAATACATCTCCTCAAGAAGAGATTTGCAAGCTAGCTTGAGCCATCATTGATCCCACCATGTCTAGCAAGGTTCTATTCCTCCTTTTAGCCATGCCTTTTACTGTGGTTTCTGAGGAGCAGTCAACTGTCTTACTATACCTTTTTCCACACAATCTTCTTTAAATTCATCTGATAAATATTCACGCCCTCTATCGGCCCTAAATGCTTTCACACTACTAATTCTCTACCTCGAATACGTAGTATAACAGGTGGATTATTAAATCATAATTTAAAATTTTAATATTCAATTAATGTGTATATAAAAAATGATTAGAGGCGATAATTTAATTACTTAGTGAACAATTAATTATGTTTAAGCTGTCAACATATTTTAATATGTGTGTTGGGTGAAAAAGAATAAATACATTATATATAAATACAAGTGTGCGTGTATAAATAGATGAATAAAGACAAAAGTTATAGAGAAAGAGTGGGTGAGTGTTCTCGTTAATGAGTTATGGAGGAGAGGGAACTCTAGAATTTAAGATAAAAAACTTGTCACTAATTCTTTTTCTCACCTATTTATATCCTTTCTTGTGTTACTATCCATATAAAAACAAAATCCCTAACTCACTTCTCTTTCCCCAATTGAGAAAAACAACCATTGAACTCATCTTCTACAAAAATATTCACCATTTAAGTCCCTTTTTCCCTCTTCTTTTCTCCTCAAATTAGAGTCGGGTAAGAACTGAGTCAAGCCCGACCAGGCTGTGTTCGTCCTGAGATCACCCGAGCCAAGCTGGTGTGGCCAAAAGGAAGAGAGGTGGGGTGCATGAGGAAGAAATAGGAGGAGGTGAGATGTGTTGGTGATCAAAAAAAAATCAAGTATTAATCAAATAGTAATGAGGTTAGTTCTTTTTTGCCAATTATTTAATTTTCTTTGATTTAGTAATTACATGCTAAAATTATATTCTAAAATATATAATATTAAATAAGAAACTATCACAATATTGGAAAATCACCGAATCGAAAGTGACTAAATCTCTTTCTTAATTATCGCTTGATTTTCATAGTTGAACTTTGACATTCTGATTCTCGTATTCTATCGAAAATTTGTTAATCATGTTGTAAATTATGTATACTTGTTAATTATAGTGTAAATTGTGTAAACTTGTTAATTATGGTGTAAATTATGGTGTTAATTCGTGTAAACTCGTAAATCATAATAGCAGAAAAACCCTCGGCTCGTTTCAGGATCGATGTCCCTAAAATTTGATGCAAATATTTTAATATATATTGGTCGAGATTATGATGTAAATTTTGTCACTTGTGAGGAGACTGAAATAATATATTGATGTCGGTAAAAAAAAATTCTTGAATCCATTATTGAGTCGTTTATAAAACGAAAGCTTGAGAAATAATATTGAATACATCAATAAACCCAAATGGAAAATCATTGTATAAACACGACTTTGGTGATATATATAGGTGTGTGTATTAGTGTTTTAAATATCGGATATCGGCGATATACCAGTCGGCAAAATTATATACCGTATACCGGGTGATATATCGCGATATGATACTAAATACCGATTGATATATTAATAGTCAATACATATAAGATATTATTAAAAAAATAAGTTATTATCTAACATCATATAAAAACATCATTGAAATACCACAATGAATATAAAATAAAATAAAATGATCTTTAAAGCAAAAAAATAATATTTATCCAAAGAAGTACCTATATCAGCCGATATATCGGATATTTCATCTCAGATATCGATTGATACATTGGCTACGTGGCATATGTCGGTCCATATCGGTCTAAAATAATATCCGGTAAAATTTTACACTTATTGTATCGTTTTGGATAAAATATTGGTACTTATCGTATCGTTTTGGATAAAATATTGGTATTTCGGCCGATATACCGGTATATCAGCCAATATTTAAAACAATGGTAGACTTGTGTGTCATACCGGAAGGATTCGAGTCTGAATCCTTCTCACTCAAATACAACTCTCCGACATTCGAATACAAGATCTACTCCGTTGAAGTTGATCTATATTATTTTAAGTGTCTATAAACCAAAAATCAAGTGTTTTGAATACTTTTTGCCCGTCCATCAAGCGGCGCAAAATGGACGGCTGAAAGTAGTGAGTTGGTTAGATCTATATCTTTAGACATACAAATTCTCGATCCGGCCATTTGATCATGATCTAAACATTTAAAAACCCATACAAATCAATTTTTGTTCTTTTACTAACAAAAATTGATTTGTATGGGTTTTTAAATGTTTAGATCATGATCAAATGGCCGGATCGACAATTTGTATGTCTAAAGATATAGATCTAACCAACTCACTACTTTCAGCCGTCCATTTTGCGCCGCTTGATGGACGGGCAAAAAGTATTCAAAACACTTGATTTTTGGTTTATAGACACTTGAAATAATATAGATCAACTTCAACGGAGTAGATCTTGTATTCGAATGTCGGAGGGTTGTATTTGAGTGAGAAGCATTCAGGATTGAATAATTCTGAAATGACACAAGTCTATCTCTCTCTCTCTCTCTCTCTCTCTCTCTCTCTCTCTATCTATATATATATATATATATATATATATATATATATATATATATATATAAAGCAAATACAGGGGTGAATTTATGAAAAATAAATCGATAAACCAAAAAATGTGAACTTGACTAGTTGTTGGTATTAATGTACTAATTAATGTATTATATGAATAAATAATGTGTTGCTACTGTATACATGTGTGTATTTCATAGCATGGAGGAAGGTTTATGGATGGGGGAAAAGGGGAAGCTATATGTGTATGTACATATTCATATATATATATATATATATATATATATATATATATATATATATATATGCACGTGTGTATATATATATATACGTGTATATATATATGCATATATATATGTATAATATTTGTGTATTGTATATATATGTGTGTATTCTTGAAGGAAGGGCTATGGAGGGGGAGGAGGAAATATGTATATATGAATATATTTGACATGCATATGCAAATTGTTGCACATGTTTTATGAAGGGAGAGACTAGAGAGGGGAAGACGTGGCATTACACACATGTTAGAGGAAGGTGATGAGGGCAAGAGGGGAGAAAAATGTGCATAGCTGCATTGCATATCATATGTGTTGTGTTTGTAAGATATATGTGTATATATATAATGAAATTAAAAGTATTCTATTATGAGTTCATGAAATAAAAAGATAACAGAACAACTACTTGATATGTCGTGAGTTTCTATATGCCAAGTACTGAGATGAATTTTGGTAATATATATCCGGCTAAATATGAGATATACTTCAAGAGAATAATAAAATGAATAACAAAGTAAATTGTACTTTCTCGATTGATAAATCATATCATTTGAATACGATTCAGTTCGCTTTATATTTATTGTATCATCGAGCTCATTTTCATCTTGTTCAATCAATGTTCGTACTTATTACCTGATGCACAAATCATGTTTCATATTGTTATATGTTTATCACTCTGTAGATTCCTTACATGACTTTACTCACTGGCTGTCGAGCTCACCCTTTTTACATTAACAATATTTTCAGGCAACGATAAGAGAAAAGGTTCGACTTAAAGTTGCTTGGGTATCTCTTTTGGAAACTATGTGGAGAAGTCAACTCGTGAACTTTATTTATATTATGTCATCCATGAATAGTTCATGCTTGTGTATAAATACCAACTTGATGTGTATGCTATGCTATCCAATATGTGTTAGATTTGTGTGCTAGATAGTTTAATTTTTGTATATGTATGGAGACATATACGTGGTTGTAGCTGTTATATTGAGTTTGATGATAGAGATGGTTATGTTTGGATTGAGGATGCCGAGAGGGGTACTCTCGATTTTATATATTTTGTGATTATTGATAGCGGAAACCATGATCTCGAGGATGTAATAAGTAGGTCAGTTGTGGCTGAAATTGTATAATTGTGATACATGCAATTGTAGTAATTACAGAGGTTATGCCAAAATTTAGAAGAAAATCGGATATTATTATATTTGATTATAGAGACTGGGACCATTACACGTAAAGCCTAAA
The DNA here is from genome assembly GCA_038442645.1 of Agave tequilana. Classification (NCBI taxonomy): domain Eukaryota; kingdom Viridiplantae; phylum Streptophyta; class Magnoliopsida; order Asparagales; family Asparagaceae; genus Agave; species Agave tequilana. The sequence continues at coordinate 6,641 of JAVJIF010027324.1, read as the reverse complement.
GCAATCTAATGCATCCAACTTACGAGCAATCAAGTATAGGTGTTCAAAATATGTGAAATCATCAATGAAAGTAATAAAATAAGGTACAACGTTTTGTGTCTTCACACTTGCTGGTCCATAATATCTGAGTGAGTTCCAAGGCTCAATTGCTTGTTTGGCTATTCCAAACTTCTTATAGATTTGCCCTAACGGCAATGCTCATATCCAAAATCACAGTGATTATAAAATATCTTAACAGAGTTCCTTTTCTTCCATAAAATGAAGAACCATTTGAAGTCAACCGTTGCTTCAGATTCCAGGGTTTTTCAGTCTTCTTGGCTTTCATCTTTTCCCCTTTTGATCTCTTGCCGGAAAGATACGTCCTCATAATAATTTTGTAGATGTATCTATATGATTTTTGATATGTATATATGCTTTTCTATAAAATTAAATTTTGATCGCATAGTGAGCTTAAACTCTATAGCCAATACTAATGGTCTCCCGCCCTACTTGCCAACTAGCTTTCCACTTTCTATGGCAATCCCCTTTTTTCTCTCTCAATTGCTTGGAGGGTTGATGTCATCAATGATGTCAAGTTAACAGATTACGACATTGATGACTTCAACAAGATGACAAGACTTAAAGTGAGTATTGAGCAACTTCATGTATTCACCCATTTATATCCAGAGGTAATTTCACATTCTAGCTAGGTGATATAGTTCATCTTTTGAACGGTAATCCTAACCCTTGCTGTCCCTCTCCATCCCTCTTCCCAACCCTGCCAAATTAAAAGAAGAAATAAGAAAGATCTCCAGAAAAAGGAAGTTTAAAGTTAATTTAGACGCTATGCTAAAGAAACCCCAACACCCCCCCTACCCCCCACATTTTGAATTGTATCCAGAAATAACAAAATTAGATTATCAACTTCACAACACCTCGAGCCAATCACAGAGTGTCCCTTATCCTACTGGACTTTTTTTGTTAGAAACTAACTAGAGCACCTAATAAATCTTTACAACCGGCTGCTTAATCTTTCATTGTATAGCAATACAATTCTGATTTTCATTTATGATAGAACCATATAAAGAACCTGGCTGTGGAGAGCAGACGTACTGCAGATATGTGACATTCTACACTTTATCATGATAACAGGAATAACACAACAAACAACAAAAAACATGGATTTTGTTTTAAGCATGTATTGTTTTGTTAATTAAGGTCTTCATTACACCTTTTGTTTTAAAGTGTAGTATTGACATATTTATATTGCCTATAAGTCAAACACTGTGTTGCTTTCTCCCCCAAGGACCGATTTAAAGATCTCTGCTAGAGATTTTTTTTTTGGTCTCTGATGAACATACTTAAAACCAGTAAAAGGATTTTGCTAAATCATTCATGTTAGTTGGTTGAACTTTTTAAGGGGTAAATGATATTCATTGGTTATTTCTTTTGTTTGGTTCTTGCTTTAAACGTATAGATAGTCTTTTCTTTCTTTTGGCATCCTCCTCCTCATATTATCATCATTCTTTTTTTGTTATTTATTTGAAGTTGCTACACCTGGGTAACTGTCTGTGGGTATTGATCTTTTTTTATCTCCCTCCCTGTGTATTTGATCTTTTGTTTGTCTCCCTCCCTCCAGGTGATATGGTAGAATGGATGTTGGACCAGCCAGCACTTACGTGGCGACAGCTATAGATGTTTCAGGGGCTAATTCTTCGTATTCAGAGGGTGCCTTTGCTGCAATGCTGCTACGTTCGTCTTGCTCATTGAAACAAGCAGCCAACTATGCTCATCCAATCAAGCGGCCAACAATTATTCCTTGATTTTTCTAACGAAGATCATGTTTGTTAAGCTAAATTGCTTTGTGGGTGTAAATCACTGTATATTGTGATGTTGGCTTTGCTTCTCAAAGGAAATATATGATTCTGCAGTTTGGTTTCTTGGATGAGTGAGGGAAAACCTTGTAAACCCTCAAAATGTGAAATTCCTGCCCTGATTAGTGTTTCAAATTTCATGTTTACCTATGCTATCAAAATGCTATTCTTTTTGGAAGCAATTTTATCACAATAACAACCTAGAAATTCTTATTTGTGTACCTATGACTTTTAAATGAGATACAAATTTTCATTGAAGCATTGCATTAAGCCTAAACAATTTATGGTTTGGGAATTTGTTTCGTTTTTGCTCTTTGGCTGTATTGTGCCTCAGGGTTCAATGCAATTCCCTACAACTTTCTTCTAGCCTCATTCTTAATCTAGGATAATTTTAAAAACCTTGGCCTTTTGGTTAAAGGAGCTCCAGCTGCATTATTGCCTGGGAAAATTTCAAGACTTAATGGTGATTTCCTGTGTTCTTAAATTAGTTCCTGTGTCATAAGTTTCCTTAGCTAAGAATTTGAAACTACTTAGAGAGGTTGACGTTCTGCAATAGCTTTTGTAAGCTTTATGTTTGATTGCCGACTCTGTCTTCATGGGAGAATTTTCATCAGATGATAGAATTTGGGATGATTCAATGTTTCATAAATGATTTTGATATATTTATTGAAATAAATTTGCACTGGATTAAATGACATATACCTCAATTGAAAGTTTTATATAAAAAACAGTATATATGTTCTCTTTTCCTCGTAGTAACTTATTTTTTCAACTCTTACAAATGTCTTTTGACAGTTTTTTCAGTTGTTCCTTTGCCACTAGTTGAGGTTGGTTGTTTCATCAGATTCCATTGGTCAAGAAATTTGTGTGGACACTGGAAGTGTGTTGCCACTTGCCATTGCATGGACAGTATAAGTTCTCCTAAGGTACCAGTCATTCATGAAACAAGCTGGACTTCAAGAAGTGTGCATGTAGTATCTGGACTCTGGCAGTTGGTTGGCAAAGAGAGAGAAAAGGAGAGAAGGGAGGGAAAGGGGAGCTGAATGCAGAGTGCTGGCAAAGGCATTTCTCATGGAAACACACGTATCAGAGGCAAAAGGCAAAGGCGAGATATAGAAGGGAAGAAGGAGAAGAGAGCAGCAAAAGGGTGTGCTCTTTTTCAACTACTCAATCACGAGATATCCTTGATGCCTTTTAATTCCTGACTTGTCTGACTGTTTATTGAAAAGGGTGAAGAGAAGGGAGAAGAAGATACCTGTGTTCTTCTTTCCTGTAGCTTTTTCATCATTGGAGTATTTGGATAATGTCTGGTTTCTTCATCTGAGACTATTCGTCTTTCTCCTTCTTTGTTCATCCCAAGTCTTGTGTAGTGTGGAATAAAAGAATAAGAAGAAAACCGCTGCTTCAGGCAATGGCCTCTCTTTTCCTCCATGGCAAGCTTCTGTTGGTTCTTCTCTGATTCTAACTCTTCACCTTCAATATCTTCAGCAATCTAACTTATTAAACTTAACCGAAGAAGATGCAGCTAGAAGTCTTTCTTCAATTCCCTTTAATTTCTTATCGCATTCCACAACTTCTTAGCATGCCCATTCTCATGTCAAATCTCTTGTTTGCTTACTTGAATAGTTTGTTTTTCTTCTTAAAAGTTTTCTCCTTTGCACGAAGTTGCTAGTGTTTTTCTGCGTTCCTCTTCTGTCAGTGTAAACTATGTCTTTTGATCTTCCAGAACTCAATCGTTCATACTTCCCTTGCCATTCTCCTGGAAGGATGCAGTGGGAAGTCTTCCATTGTCTCAGCCTTACCTTCTCTTTTAGCTAGTTTCCCACAACCAGGCCCGTTGGCTTTCTCGGGTAAGGTATAAAATGGCTTCTTGTTTTCTCCGGGCCTTGAGGCTTGGGAAGAAGGACAGGGCCAGTGCGATCTCCTTACCTTCTCCTCCTCCTCCATCGCTGCCTTCTTCTTCTTCTGTCAGAACTTCATCGTTGCGTAACAGGAATAACCTCTCTCCTGAGTTGGAGATCATGGAGAAGAGGAGATGGGACAGTCTGGAATCTTGGTCGATGCTATTGGATCCTGCGAATCCAGAGGGCTTCGAGTCGAATTCAGGGGGAGAGCATGAGGAATGGATGGCTGACCTTTCTCAACTCTTCATAGGAAATAAGTTTGCTTCTGGTGCACATAGTAGGATCTATCGGGGAATCTATAAGCAGAGGGCAGTGGCTGTGAAGATGGTCAGAATCCCTGACCAGGATGTGCAGACTCAAGAGCGGCTCGAGGAGCAATTTAGTCTGAAGTTGCATTCCTCTCTCGACTGTATCACCCAAATATTGTGCAGGTTAGTAAAATATTGATTTATTTAAAGTTTACCTAATTGGCCAAGGCTTCAGGCTCTATCTTTGTTATGATTTGTATCTTATGAATCACTGTACCATGGCAATATTTGTCATTAGTAGGTATGCACCAGGGACCTAGATTTGCTTTCCTACATTCTAACTTTATGGAAAGTGCTTGATGTAAATTTCTATCAGTGCTTGAAGGTAACAAAAGTCATAATTTGAATAAATGTACTCTGAATCTGAGATAACAAAAGCTACCGTATCTTAAACTGCAGAGTTGTAATAAACAATTTTCAGTATAAAGCAATTGGGTTCTACTAGGGTAGACATGCATATGTTAACTTTTGAAATGCAAGAAGCCAACAGCCACCACATCATAAACTTTACTCAAAATTTCTTGGTCGGTTGCATTAGTTCTTTTTTGCCACATCATGCCAAATATTATGGGAAAAGATTTATCTAGATGAATTCTTGCATGCACACACAAACACGAAGTCATGAACCTTGATATCATGTCTTTCATGTCTTAGTGTTCAGTGTTTTCTCTCATCCACTGCCTGTAGCTTCTAGTTCTCATTTTTCTTTTTGCTTCTTTCATCCCTCATTTGCATCCATCCATCATGGCTTCCGGTGTCAGAGATTTGGTGTTTGGCCAGCGGGAAGACCATGGAAAAAGTAGCTTTTGCATAGAAATAAATGACTATCCGCAGAGTTTGTTCGAGGAAACGACCATCTAATTTGTGTTTATGAGGAATGGACCTGAAAGAGCCTCTAGATTATGCACCAGTCCTCTTCCTTTTCCTACACAATTAAGCTTAAACACAATGGCGGTTTTAAAGGAAAAAAATCTAAACATGATTCTTAATTGGCACATTCATAGTGCAGGTAGTGGCTCTGAGAACACAAGTAATCCTCCACCATTAACACCCTCCTCTTATCATCTGTATTTTTTTCAGGCTAATATCATCACTTTGAAGTAACATCCTTCCTGAAACTGGTCGCTATTAAAAGTCATTCAAATTTTGACATTGTCAATTCACAAGGCATTTTCCTCTGGATATATCCAACAATATGTAGGACATAAAGGAAATCTTGAAGCCAAAATATACTGCATTATTCAAGTACTTGTCTGATACTTTCCATTGGGGTCGCACACTTGAATATGAACAACATAACGATATACACTTAAACTTCGGCTTCTTTTCATTGTTTTGATCGAGTCTGCAACAGATATATTTTAAGTCTCCGGCTTCTTTCTAGTACTCGCACATATTATATGTAACATACCAATATATATCTGCATGCAACTTCTAGAAGACAGGGAACCTTGTTACAGGGCCAACAACTTTGTTAGGGAATCTGGTGTTGCAAATTTAAGTTGAGCCCCACATAACAATAGGATGAAAGCCTTTAAATCTGATGCTCTTGGGGCAAACAAGGAATGTACCTTGTTTTTTTCTTTTTCCCTATTAACAAACACAGATTGAAGCAGTAAAACAAGATATGATAGTTGTTACCTTTAAAGAGGAGATGATGACCCTTAAAAGAACTGATTGGAAAAACAGGATTCATGTAGCCGACCTAAAATATTCTGGAACAATGGCTTTGTCATTGACGGGCTGTTATTGATGTTCCTGTTCTTTTGTTGTTGTTGTTGTTGTTGTTGTTTACAAAAGGATTATAAGCGGTTGGTATGTACCACTTGACCATATGCTCTGGATAGCTACTTTTTTGTAATTGGCAACAAACACATCCATTAGCTAGAGCTTGTCCTTAACACGGTAATATGTAGTGCGCATCATCTTAATTTCTAAAGTTCCCTTTTGACAGCCAAGGCTACAAGTATATCCCATCTCCAAAATCCACATGTAAAAGCTTTTCCTCTCTGTTTTGACAATGAAGTTGGTTCTGGGTAGAATTCCTTACTTTTTTAATGTGAAAAAACAAATTTTTGGTGGTATGCTTTGTTTTCTGGGCAGATATATTCATGGGACCATGTACTTTAGGGTTTAAAGGGTAACTGTGTTATATGGTCCCCGTAAATTTAATTATTACTAATGTACATACATAGGTCTATGATGTCGCCCTTTCTATATTGAGTATACATGTCCAACAGATCTTTGGCTATAAGTGCCTTTTTTTCAATGTAAGTGAGTTGTTTTCCAAGTTGAAAGTTAGTTTTTCTTCGTTTACTATATGTAGATGTCAATATTTTGAACCCTGTTGCTTCCAAAGGCACTTCTGTGAACTGATTTTTTCTGCGAAATGAAGATTTTTCCCTTTTGGTTACTTGTAAGTGCACCATGATGCAAAACCTTCATGACATAGAGAGACAAGGTGTTTTGACTACTAACAATATGGTGCATGGTAATGTTTCATAGGACGGTGGGATCAAGGTGTAGTAACAATTGACGCTCTGATATCAATTGATGCGTGCATAACCAGAATACCA
>JAVJIF010027323.1:0-25381 GCA_038442645.1 Agave tequilana | reverse complement strand
ACAAAACTGACTGTAAAATAATATTAAAATAAAAATTTTAATTATAAAGTTTTTTTTTTTTTACTGTAATTAGACTGCAAGTGAGATTTACATTACCAAAAATTAACTATTTCGAGATACAAATTATTACAAATGAGATTTACATGATCACAAAATTAATTGTAGGATTCTGTAAGTGAGAAAATGGTACTGTAAAAAGAAGATGTAAAAGGACGTTTTCTCACTTTTCTTTTTCGACTCCTAATAAATACCAGAAGTAAAAATGAGTTTTTCCACTTTCATTTGTTTCCACTTTCGCCTCAAATCAAACACTCCAAGCATAGGCATCCACCAGCCCCCCCCCCCCCCCCCCCCCCCCCCCCAACACCCCCCCCCCCAAAAAAAAAAAAAAAAAAATCTATTTTTCTTTATGCAGGAAAAAATTGAAGTAAATTTTTTTTTTTTTTTTTTTTTTTTTGGGGTGGGGGGGGAGGGGGGGGGGGGGCGCTGGTGGGGGTGGTGGGGGAGAGAGAGAGAGAGAGAGCATCTCAACAGCAAGGATCAGTTCCTGCAACTCCCCCATGTTCTCTCATAAAAACCAAACTGATCCTTTCTTCTCTCACTCTTTAACTGCAAGCATACATCATCTTTTCCCCCCTTTTCCATGATGTCATCTATCATGCATAACAGAATATGACTCGAGTGTCCATGAGGGAAGATATTATAAAGTTGGGGATTCTGTATGGATATTTTGCCCTTTTCATTTCTTTCTGTAAATAGAATTATTATTTTTGAATTTCAAGTGAACTCAGGAATAAAAAATTATACATGAAATAATTTCAATAGGCCATTTCTCAACATAAAGTTGTCTCAATAATTGGTTATTTTTATGATAGATTAACCAATTGATTATTATTATTGTATTAAATAATTAAGCGCACTGAAGTAAAACTTTACTATATATACAAGATCCTTGTGCATTGTGCATGGATATATGTATAAATTTTCTATGAATGACGTGATTTTGAGTTAGATGTAAATTAGAAGATCATTATCTATTTATTTAGAAATTATGAGTTAGGTTTGAGTTGGGAATTAATTCTGAAACGTTACCTTCAATCCTCTTGGTGTCTGAAATAATCACAAGCTACAAGAAATTGTTTTAATTAGTTACTATATCTTACTTCAATGGAATTAATTAATTAATATAGATATCATTTTTTTTTATTCTCTTTCATGAGTATTTTTTGACCCTTGAGGATAACATTAATAGAGGGCAAAATGGCTAGCCTTTATGGTCATCAAGACCTAATTCACACTTGGTGTTCCATCAATTAATCATAAGTCTTTGAAATTAAATAAATATATGACATTGTCATCTATTTTTACCACGGGCTGAGCTATAAATAAAATTCTTGAACACTACTTAATAATCATAATACTACGCTTAATTAGAAAACCAAAGGATAATCTCAACTATTCTCCGAAGATGTTTTTCTCATCTTTCTCTAGGTACGTGATTAAATAGAATTAATGTTTGAATGTAAATAAAATGAATAATTTTTTAAGACATATGTAATCTTTTTTGCTTTCATTTTTCATTCACATAAGTAGGTGATGGAAAAGGGTGAAGGTAATCAAATAACACAATTAAACATTGTAAAATAAATTGAATATTGAGTCTTTTTCGTTAAAAATTGGATAATTAATGTTTCAAGAAAGAATAAAGAGAACAAAAAAGTTAAATATCTTCAATAAAAATGATGTGTTATGCATGTAACGCTTAATCTTTAAATCACTCACAACCAACTATTAATATGTTTTCAAGACTTTGACAAGATTTTGTCTAGGATCACTTTGAGCTAAAATGTTCAAAAAAGCTATATCCATAAGTTTAATTTTGATTGCAAGTCAGGCATGGTTCATTAGTAAAAAGTGAGAGTGGGATTGTAGGAATCTCAAGTTTAAGTCCAGCTACAGCCGATGTAAATATTAAAAAAATCATCGTGATTCAAAATTTTCTATTTGACTTTGAGCTTAGTATTGAAAAGATGTATAATTTCTAGTTTGGTGATTTCTTCAAATACGTTAAAATTACATATGACACGAATAGTTTGGACTTTGGACTGATATTCAAATGATATCCAACCAAACAATAACAAATTGAGTTAATAGGAATTAAGATTTCAGTTGCAAGTAACAAATAGAATGATTAAATTGGATTTATTTGCAGTTCCATAATATTCAACTTCGTGAATTGAATTCATACGCCCAAACCTCTCTCTCTCTCTCTCTCTCTCTCTCTCTCTTCTCTCTCTCTCTCTCATTATGCTTAATGAGAAAGGTCAAAGCCCCCATCTATATATTGTGGAGAAAATTTAACATTTTGTCAGTAAGTCTTAAGTAAACATACTACAAACACGTCAGATTTCTGATTTTAATAGACTTCAAACAAATTAAAGCACAAAAGAGTGAGCACTTTTGGACGAGCAGAAGAGGGGAAAAAAAAAAGGAATTTTCTTTGTACTTCTTTACTTATTTACTAATATGTATAAATTTGAAAATTCCAGTTCAAAATCTTTGTTTTCAGATATATCTTCTGATAAAGTGTGTGTAGATACTTGTTTATTTTCCCTAAATTCTTAATGCTACAAGTATTTGAAATCATCTAGATGTGATAGGATCATGGTAGCCACTTAATTTGTTACAAGTACATCTAGCATGACCTGAAAAGGTAACGTGCATGAAAGTTTAATAACTGCTCTCTCTGTACATATTTCTGTTTTGAAGGGGGGAAAATATAAAAGAGAGTGCATACATGCAAAAAGAAACACTTATTAAATAAATACACGAACTGATAATTAAATTGGTGATAATACAGCAAGGTACAAGGTGACTATAACAAAAATAATGTGAAGAATAAGAAAAATGTACATTGTCTTGTAACAGTGTACAAACCAACATAAATACCCCATTTTATCATAAGTAACAAATTGCTTGAGGGGAAAAAATAAAATAAAAAAATTACCCAAAAGAGGGGAAAAACTTCACACCAAACACCAGCCGCTTGTTGGGATTTGGGTCGAACAAATAGTCCCACATCGGCTAGACGTGAGGATGGTCTTGAAATATAAGGATTTGGGCAACTCCACCTAAAAGGCTAGTCTTTTGGAATGGTGCAACAAGTACTTCAAGTGGTATCAGAGCCATGCCCCCAACTTAGTCGTGTGTGTGGGTGATGTTCGATGATGTAGATCTCCTAAGGGCGCAAAGGCAAGAAATTTGGCTATGGTGCTACTGCAGTTGGGTACTTCACATAAGGCGTGCCGTCGATCTCGATGGAGCATTTGATCTTCTGTGTGAGAGATAGTTGAGCTTGCAGGGAGACTCTTTATTCGGGGGGGGATTGTTGGGATTTGGGTCGAACAAATAGTCCCCCAGCTAGGCGCGTGGGGTAGACGTGGGGTGGGATGATCTTAGAAATATAAGAATTTAGGCAACTCCACTAAAAGGCTAGTCTGGAGAATATAAGGATTTAGACATCTCCACCTAAAAGCCTAGTCGTTTGGGACTCCACCTAAATAGCCTAGTAGGCTAGGCTGGAGAATATAAGGATTTAGACATCTCCACCTAAAAGGCTAGTCGTTTGGGACTCCACACTAAAAGGCTAGTCGTTTGGGATGGTACACCCCAAGTACTTCCCACTAGCTTCACTGTTCCTGACCTTTTCCCCTCTAGGTTTTTGATTTTTTCCTCTTACCTTGTTTTCCAAGAAGAGATAGCTCCAGTTCTCAGTACATGACCCCCCCCCCCCCCCCCCCCCCCCCCCCCCCCTCTTCCAGTTCTCTTACATGACTCCCCCCCCCCCCCCCCCACCCCACTCCAGTTCTCAGTACATGAACCCCCCCCCCCCCCCCCCTCTCCTCTCTCTCTCCTCTCTCTCTCTCTCTCTATATATTATATATATATATAATAATATATATATATAATTATATATATATATATATATATATATATATATATATATAATATCAGCTGTTATTTGATAACGACTGATTTCTTTATTTTCTCACAATTTTTTGATCCAATCTCACTAAAATGTAATTCATCTCCTAATATGTGTATTTACAAAAAAATTACATATTTTAGAGTCTATTTGATCATATCAATTGCTGCAAATGTTTTATTGTTGAAAACCGTTAAACTTTTGAACTATTAGAAAAATAAACAAATAGACTTCAAATTGTGTAATTTTTTATAAATACACATCTCCTAAGATGAATTACATTAATTTAAGAGAAGTCAAACGCGATTTAAAGAAATCCTGTGAGATACAACTGATATTCATAATTCTCTGTATATAGGAAATATATATAAATTTATACCAGTGGTTGGGCATATTCTCTCCGTTTTTGGTACACTCTCCTTGATGTTTTAGCTGCCCCATGGATTGGCCGGAGCCTCTACTTATTCCACAACAAATCAATGAAATAGCAAATGGTACAAACTATATCAACCCCTTATCTGACACTTGACACTGCTAATTTAAGAGAGAAGAAGAAGATGACATCGACAAGAACGAAGACGACGAAGAAGAAGAACTAAGACGACGACGACGAGGGATACGAATGGATACTGGATGATCGGTGATGGAAGACGAACATGCGGTGTCCACGACGAAATGAAATGGGCGCAATGTTGCCATCATCGGACCATCGCCAAGAACGAGCCGGAGGAGGCCTTGCCACCTGTGCCGGGGGGCGCCGCGGCGGCGGCAGATCCGCTGCCGCTGTTGCTGCCCACGTTGTTGGGCCTCTGGAACTGGATCCGGTACTGGCCCTTGCCGTCCTCGTCCTCATCCTCGTCCTCGTCGTCCTCGTATTCCATGTTGTCGCTGTCATCCAGCTTGCCGGAGTCGTCGTTGTTCATCAGCTCCTTCACAATGTCTTCTGGCTTCAAGAACAAAACCAATGGAATTGAACATGATAATACAAAAATATAATTAGTACATAAAATTTTAGACAGCTTGTAAAAAAAATTTTTTATTTATTTTTTTACCTTTTTCATTATGCCACTGTGGTCTCCTCCTCTTCCTCCTCCTCCGCCACCTCCACCACTAGTGCCAGCGCTGGTCCCTTCACCGAAAAAGCTCGATGCGATCCCTCCGTTGCTCGGCGCGCCGCCTCTGGCCTCGGCGCTTCCGCCATTGCCGTTCTTGTTCTCCTCCGCTTGATGCTGCTGCGGCTGTTGTGGCTGCTGCGGTGGTGGGGCTATCATTGAAATAGGGGTCGGGCTCGGATTCGGACTATGGTTCGGGTTCGGAGTCTGATGTGGGTCTTGTTCCTGCGGCCTGTGAATCAATGCTGGCAGGTTGCCTCCGCCTCCGCCTCCGCCACCGCTGGGGCCGCTGTTTCCAAGGAGCTTGCTGCGATACAAGGCGTCCAATTGGTGGAAATAAGGGCAGGTCTTGGCGTCCTCAGGCCTCTTCTTGTTGCTCTCTTTCACCTTCTTGAAGTACTTGTTGATGTTCTCCCACTTCTCTTTGCACCTCTTCGCGCTCCGGTTGTACCCGAGCCGCTGCATGCCGGCCGAGATCTCCTCCCACAGCGGTCCCTTAGGCCCGGACTCCTGGTACCGCGAGTCCAGCCCGCTGCGCAGCTTGATTAGAGCGTGCACCTCCGACTTGGGCCACCGCGATGATGCCGGATCTAGGCTGACGCTCACCACGGGACCTTCCTGCTGCTCCAACGACGCCACGGGCACCAATTCAGTGGAAGTACACGACGGTGGTTGCGGTGGTGGAGTCTGATGATGTTGCCGGATGATCTCGATGTTCTGCTGATGTTGCTGCTGCTGTGCTTGTGGTTGTGGAGGTGGCTGCGACTGCGGTGGTGGAGTCTGCTGTTGCTGTTGATGGTGAATTTGTGGTCGTGGGGACGGCGGCGGCGGCGGGGTTTGGATAGCGGCCGCGGCCGGCGACAATTGGACAGTCTGGCCTGTGACGTTTTGCAAGAAGGAGATGATGACGGCGTAGCGGGACGCGGCCGCGGCCCTCTCCTGGGCGGTGAGCTCGTGCTCGCGGGCCATCTTCGACATCTCCTGTCTCCGCCAGGCCTCCTCTCTAATCATCCTCTCTTTCTCTCGGTTCTCGATCGCCTCCAGAAACCTCTGCTGCATCGCCTCTTGCCTCTCCATGACCTGCCTCATCAGACCCTCAAAGAAGGCCATCATCTTCCGGCTCCCGGCACGGCCACCGCCGCCCTCCCGCTTCCTCTTCCTCCCACCCCCACCGCTCTCCCGGCTCGGTCCCTCCTCGGTTGCCTCGCCATCGTCTTCAGAACCCGAAGACGAAGAAGTGTTCGACGAGAAGCTGATTCCGGCGGCCGCCGCCACCGCGCTCGCGGTCGGGTTGTCGTGAACCATCAGCTGCGGCGGTGCAGGAGCGGCGGCGATCGGGGTCGGCGCGGAGATCTGCATCGGCGGCTGGACTGTGGCGGCCGGGGCGGCGGGGGAGAAGATTGTGGTTGAGGATGGAGGAGCGGTGGTGGTCGATGCGGGGATGGAGGGCGGAGAGTCGGCGGTGGTGGTGTTGTGGAGAGCCTCGAGCTGGGTGAAGAAGCGGTAGCTCTTGCCGTCCTGTCGGCCTTCCCTGGTGCGCTTGTAGTACTTGTGGACGTTCTCAAACTTCTCCTTGCACTTCTTGGCGCTCCTCCTGTACCCCAGCTCCGCTAGCTTTCTGCCCACCCAACAACATCTCAATCTCATTAGCTCTACATATATTTATTTGCTTGCACTCAATTTTAATTATTACTTAATAAAGAAAAAAGAGATTAAAAAAAAAGATCAGAGTGTGTGTGTGTGCAAAAAAAAAAAAAGAAGGAAAATGAAAGGTGCTGATGATTGCATCCATATTTACATGAACGCTCAACTCAGGCATCTATCTGTCTATGTCTATCTGATCTAATTATAATTTAATAATTAGTTCCAAGTAAATAAATTAATGTTAAAACTTAATGAATGAATTGGAACAGTAGAGGGGCTGAGGCTGGGCTTAGCTTAATTAGGAGTAAATAAAAACTAGGGGAAAAGGTGTTGATCTTGGTGCTTTAATTAACTTTTTTTTCCTTTCTTTCTTCTTGGAGTTTTAAACGGGTGCTGGAATTTATAGAAAATTGGGGGATTGGTTGGGATTGATGCCATGGATCTGAACCTGTTCTCATCGAATTCAGAGACGAGAAGGACCCCAGGTTTAGACAGAGAGAGAGAGAGAGAGAGAGAGAGAGAGTACTCCTATTAAAGAAAGAAAAGGGTCAGAAAAAGAAAACAAGATGCCCTCAGCCTCAGCTCAGCTCGTGAATGAGAGGGAGAGATCTTAAGCAAGCAAAGGAATTGAGAAGTGTGTGTTCGCTGAGAAAGCAAGAATGAGCGGGCTTCTTCATTCCCAAAGCAAAGCAAAGCTCCAACAGAGGAATCAGCAGCAGCACTGCGTCTAGTACGAACCCAAATCAACTCTCTCTCTCTCTCTCTCTCTCTCTCTCTCACAATCACTCGCTACTCGGAATTGGATCCCAAGAAACCGTTAAATTCTCACAGATCTCTACAGAGAAACATGTCAATTATGGCACATTTCAACAACCTTGCAGGAAAAAAAATATATAAAAGAAAATAGAAAAAATAAAATTTGGCTCGATTTTACCTGGAGACCTCCTCCCACAGGGGTCCTTTCAGCGTGGCGTCCCTGAAGGCGGCGTCCATGTCGGACCGGATCTTGAGAAGCGCCAGCGTCTCCTGCCTCGGCCACCGGTTCCCCGACAAGCCACCGCTGCCTCCCTCCTCTCCCGGGCCCCGAGCGGGTCGTCCCCCGCCACCCCCAGTTCTTCGTAACCGGGGCCCGTCGCCCCACTGCCACCGCCTCCGTACGGCGGTGGCGGGGGGCGGGTGCTGATCGGTGGAGCTGCCTCCGGGGCCATCTGGACGTGATGGAACGGAGCCAGCTCCGCCGGCGGCTGCTGCTGCGGCGGCGGTGGCGGCGGAGAAGTCCCGTACGGGGACCCTCCCTGCTGCATAGCTCCCGAATTTCGCTCACTCTCTCCCCGAGCTGACCCAACACTCGGAAATGATTGGGAACTTGGGTGATTGGAGACTGGGGCCAATGAATGGGTGGGGATAGAAGGTGGAGAGGGGGTTAAAGACAACTGGAAAAGGGTGGAGGGGAAGTGAGGAGTTTCAAGGCTGGCAAAAAAAAAAAAAAAAAAAAAAAATTTAGAAAATTGAGAGGAGTGTTAAATACCCCATGAGGAATAAATTATGAGGGCAGTAAAGGGGAAGGTGAGAGATGGGGGAAAGAAATAGAGGGAAGCTAGAGAGAGAAAGAGAGGAGGCAACAGGGAATGATGATGATGATGATGTGAGAGAGAGAGAGAGAGAGAGGAGGGAAACGATAAAACAAACGAGATGCTGCGGTGTCACCGGGGCTTACTTTGCGGCCTCATAATAGTTAAAGCCGAAAGGACAGAGGGGGAGGGGGGGAGAGAGGAGGTTGTAAGAAGATGAGAGAGAGAGAGAGAATACGGTGTAATAAAGAAAGAGAGAGAGGAGAGAGAGAGAAGCACATCTCCAACACGCTTGTCTCTGCGCCAGGAAATGGGGCTTGGGGGGATGTCTCTGTGGTTAAATCTAAACCCTACCATGGTTACAAACTGTTTCGACACACAAATACCATGGGCCCACGGGGGTGAGAGGGGTAGGAGAGTGAAAAAGCTTTGCTCCTTTTATCACACATATTTTCTAGTAAAAACTTTATTTTTGAAAAAGCAAATTCACAATAACTGACGTTAACTTGGTGTTTTGGAAAAAGAAAAAAAAGAAAAATAGCGGGAAATATAATATACAGAATTTTCAAATTATATGAGTAATGGTTATGAACGAGGAGGCGTTTACATCATGGTAAATTATCCCTTAATTAGTGTATAGTGGGAGGTATTTTATTTTTTTCTCGCGAGAAAAGCATTATTTATGTATAGAACTAGTATATCATCGCTGTCAGTGGAAAATAGACCGCGAGGAAAGGGGAGAAAGGAGAAAGAGGAGGAACTGAGAGAAAGAAAGAGAAGGGGGTCGACACTGCTCTCTCTCGTGGTTGAAGACAGATGAACGAATAAAATTTCTATATGAGTCATAGAAGAAAACCTCCCTTCGATCAGTTTTGATAAGATATATTTAATATCTAAAATAAAAATTAAACATATGAGAAAATTGCATATAAAACTATTAATATTATCACATATTCTCTTTCTAATTAAAAATTAAATAGTGCTTGCAATGAAAGAATTGACAAAGCAAATGCTAGAAACGCAATCCTAGACACAAGAGTTCACTTATTTCTCGTCGTCATTGTAAAAGAAAACAACATCAACAAATATAAATGTTATTTTCTTTGGGGAAAAAGAAACAGTCCTTGTTGTTAGCTAGAACAAATATTATGAGTTTATAAAATTTTCAAAGATATGTAATTCTTTTGGGCAAAAAAAAAAAAAAAAAAACCACGGACGCAGATGCAAGACTTTCCCATTGCAAATTTGCCATTTTACATTTTACACAAGATCCACACTCGTATGCGTCAATGGTGCCCAATTTTTTTTAACCATAAGGTAACACAGCTGGGATTATAATATAATACAAGTTTTGATGACTTGTATTCCAAGCAATATGAAGCATTTTCACATGCTCTCAACCCTCACGTCACATTCTGGATCCAATCTCTCTCTCTCTCTCTCTCTCTCTCTCTCTCTCTCTCTCTCTCTCTCTCAATTTGGTTCATAAAACACGAGAGAACTCTGCAATGATTGATCATGGCCATTTCTTAATCAAGGTTAACAGGCCATCACATGCTAGAAGTTCAAAAAGACAAGCAAAAAAAAGGATGTACTTTTGCCCCCAAAAATAAAATAAAAAACAAGAAGAAGAAGAATTCTCAAATCTCAACTAATTAGAGAAGAGGAAGTGGTGCCCCCATGGGCTACGTAATAAAAACATAGGATTCCTGAATTCACATTACTGTTGTGAGCTTAAACAATGATGAAACACTGCGAGAAGAAGAAACAGGAATTGGTTTGAAAAATAAAATAAAATCATGTGATCAGTCTTTTTTTTTTTTTTTTTAATCTCATTAAACTTTTCTAGTTTTCGTATTAATACAGCAGCCTGAGCATTAAGAGGAGAGAACAATTGAAAATTACAATGTACCAACAAAACAACCTGTCGTTTGGAGGAAAAAAAAAATAAAAGATGTATTTGT
Organism: Agave tequilana; assembly: GCA_038442645.1. Classification (NCBI taxonomy): domain Eukaryota; kingdom Viridiplantae; phylum Streptophyta; class Magnoliopsida; order Asparagales; family Asparagaceae; genus Agave; species Agave tequilana. Next base: position 15,105 of record JAVJIF010027323.1, on the reverse strand, counting down.
ATTGGAATCTATGAGAACAAGCAAGGAACCCGACCAATGTGAACACTTCAATTACGAGATTGATACTGGCACAAATTAATTATAGGAAATTTACATATTACGTGACCATTGTTTTATTCAAAAACACCCTTAAACTAAACAAATTACGCATTTGTTCCTCCTGTTATACTCCGTTGATTGTGCAAAGATGTTACTTATCCAAACCTAAGCTTAGTTCGCAGTAAAAACACTTTACGAGTCTACGCGTGTGAGAGATTGTTGGTTCGAATTTTTCTCATATTGCAATCACAAATGGATTTCAAGTTATAAACATGTGGTTACTCATTATGATCTATGTGCATAGCTTGAGAGGATACAGTATGATATGGGATGCAATATTTTCGTTTTCTCCTTCGTTGGATTTAATTCTTCTATTTTGAAGGCTTTTCAAGATGTATCTCTGCATGTATGTTTTTCTTCTGCTTGATAGAGCAATGTGCTACTTTTTTTTTTCTCTCTCATTAAATTAACAGCTATCTAATATGTTACAATGAAACAATTTTTCATTTTCAGTAGGTTAATAGGTGTGTCATCATCTTGATTGGGCTAGAAAGAACTTGTATTAACGTCATTCGATGATCCGAACTCATGTAATGAAAGTCAGTTAGTACACCAGTTAGAAGAAATGGCCGAAAATGCAGTTGGGTAAATAAACGAAACAAGAACAAATAAATAATGCATCACAAGGAATCAGATTCAATTTTACCCAAACCCTAACATTTGAGATAAAGATTTTATTGTTGTTGTTGTACGATTATCTGAATATAACTGAATGATAAACTGATTACGTCTATGTAAGAGGTGTTATTTGCAATTTAATTACCCTAAGAGAAGGGGTTAGGGTAACAAGTAACCTCCCAAAGTAAAGAAGTGTCAAAAAATGGGAGATAAAAGAAAATTTAAAGAAAGAAAAGGATAAATTAGGGGGTAGGAGAAAAAGCAGGGGCAGACAATGACACGCTGATACAGCTGTAGTGCGGGCCCCACCCACTGGGACAAGATAGTTTTCGTTAGAGAGATAGAGGGGAAGAAGAAAAGAAACTAGATAGAGAGAGAATGGGTTCCTGCATAGAAATTTATATGCGACAGTTCAATCCTATGCTTGAAATTTGGATTTCGATGAATCTCGGCCGTCCGGAGGAAGAGGTGCCCGTATAGAGATTGTACGGGGGCGGTGTTCATAATTGGTGAATAATAAACATGCGGGAATGGAATCTTTGGGGGGCCACGTGGCAGGCGATTCCGCCGCCTCTCCTACCGGCTGAGGGGTTCGGTTCATGTGTGTGAACCCACACACAAGTCATAAAAGGATCAATTTCATGTTGGTACGTGAAAACATATTAGATTTTAAGAGGATAAAGTTTTAAATTTTTTGAATCTCTTATAATGTCATAAAAGGGTCAATCTCATCTTTTAACGCGAAATTGAACCTCTTGGAATATAAACCCCACACACACGAACCGAATGATGGCTTGAGGGTGTGACCTGGCGGGCAGACGCATAGGGTGCCTTGCAAACTTTAATTTAAAGCGTTAAGCAACAGCTGATATTCTTACCCGGCATTCTTTGAGATGATTCAGACATGATTACAGGGAGGGAGTAACAGTTCTAAAACAGCAAACTTGCTTGTGACGTAACTTTCAACCCGCATAATATAACAATTAGACTCTTTGAGAAATTTACAGATATCAAAAATATATTCGGTTTGGTGTGTGGCTAGTACCAGACCAGACGTTAGTATTTATAAACTGAAGTTTTTATAGATTATTTTTTTTTACATTTACCATCATGCTACGGTTTTAAAAATTAAAAGCTTATAGGATTTGTTTGGTTGCTGCTAGTGAGGCTGTAAGTGCAAATCTCACTTGCAGGAAAAAAAAATTCATGTACTTGATTGCAATTTACATTGCAGCCATTAACAAAATCAGGCTGTTAGTTTGGTGACTCATTTGCAGACTCACTTGCACTTGCAGAGCCTACTTGCGGGCCAAATAGTTGCAGACTCTCTTGCACTGGTAAAGTTCATTTGCGGACCAAACAGTTATTCCGTGGCCCACTTGCAAACTCACTGGCACTTGTATTATTATTAGATTAATATTTTATTAGTAGATTATTATTTTTATTAAATTAATGTTTAGGAAAATTTCGCTACAGCAACATATTTTCCTTCATAATTAGAAAAAAAAAACTCACCCTTTTATTTTTGTTCTCTACAACCTCATCCTTGTTAGCATAAATTGGTTACTCCCAACCAACACTTCTTTATATATTTTTATTTTCTCTTTTATCCTTCCTTATTGTCCCCAACGTTGCTCTCTCCTCAACCCTACCCTGACGTAGAGTAATTCACAGATCGACATGCGCTGTCAGATCATCGTGAGAGTTGGAAGGGGGTGTGGAGCCCTTCCCGGGAGACTCAAGAGACGGAGCCTCTGGACCAAATTTTTTTGGTACCAACCCTTTGCAAATCTCGTTAGCTTATGCTCGCAATGAGTTTCGTTTGCTTTTGTGATCGACGTGGTTTTTAAATCTAAAAAGCATTGGGTGTCATTCTATATCGGTAAATGGGAGTCTGCTGATAATGGCGAAGCTGATATGAGGATCGCGACTCATGATCGTAGTCCTCGTGAGGATTGCCATTATGATTGGAAACCTTTATTAAAAGATTACGACTATGGTCACACTCCTTTTATTAATTGAAAATTAGGACATTTTGCGAGGAATGTGATCATTGTCACAATCCCAATATAAGCTTGAAAATTGTGTTTTTGTGAGGACTTTAATCATGATCGTAATACTAATAAGGACTCCAAAACAAGTCAATTTTGTGGAGACAGCGATCATGATTGTAGTCCTAATAAAGAAGATTGTGATTATGCTCGCAATCCTATAAAGACTCAGACATGTGACATTTTTATGAGGACTGCGATCATAATCGCAGTCCTCAGTTTATGAGTCTTTATATGATTGTGATCATGATCGCAGTCCTAGTAAGACTCAGAAATAGGGCATTTTTTTAGGACTGCGACTTTTTGTGAGGACTGTAATCATGGTCGCAGTCTTTTATACACCGACGGTTCACATTTTTAAAGTAGTCCACTTTTTTCGAGGCGATTACTGCGGGACATTTGCGTTTTTCGTTACTGAGGAGTGCTTCTGTGCCTGACACATGAGCGTACCTAGTTGGTTAAAAAAAATGTGATTGTAGCGAATTAAATTATGAAGCTGAGTTTTTTTCTTAATTACAGTTTGATATATGAGGCTGTAGCAAAATCCCCCTAATTTTTGTTGTTATTAGATTAAAGGTTTTTATTAGAATAATATTTTTAAAAATATTTTTAATTAGTAGATTAATTTTTATTATTATTAGATTAATGTTTTTATTATTATTAGATTAATTTTTTATTAGTAGATTAATCTATTTTAATTATTAAATTAAGCTTTATTATTAGGAAAAATTCGCTACAACCACCATTTCTTTCGTAATTAGGAAAAAAACTCACATTCCTATTTTTATTCACTACAATCTCCACGTTAGCATAAATTGATTCTTCTCAACTATCACTTCTTTATATATTTGCATTTGCTTTATTACCCTTCCCTATTGCTCCCGATGTTGCTCTCCCCTCAACACTGACTCCGACGCAGAGTAATTCACGGATCGATCTGCTAGGTCAGATCGTTGTGGGGGTTGGAAGGGTGCGAGGAGCTCCCTCCCATGGGGTCTCAAGGGCCGGAGCCGCCGGATCATTTTTTTGAGATCGATCTTTTGCAGATCTTGTTTATTCGTGCTCGCGATAAGTTCTTTTTTGTTTTTGATTGATATGATTTTTGGATCTGAAAAGCATTGTGCATAATTCAATGTCAGTGAATGCGACTCATGATCGCAGTCATTTTATTATTGACAATTAGGATATTTTGTCGGGATTGCGATCATATCGCAGTCCCAATACAGGCTAAAAATTGTGTTTTGTGAGGACTGGGATCATGATCGTAATCGTAATAAAGACTAAAAAATAAAATATTTTTGTGAAAATTACAATCATGATGGCAGCCCTAATAAAGAGGACTAAGATCATGACATTTTTTTTTGAACTGTGATCATGTCCCTAGTTCTAATAAAGAAGACTGCGATCTTAGTCGTAGTCTTATAAAGACTCAAAAACATGACATTTTTGTTAGGACTGCAATCGTGACCGCAGTCATAATAAAGACTGAGAAATAAAATATTTTTTGTGAGGATTGCGATTATAATCACAATCTTTTATATACTAGTAGTCTGTATTTTCAAAACGATCTTCATTTTCTTAAAAGCTTAAAAATTATTTTAAGCTCGGGACGGTGCAATCAAAGGATTAGTGTTAGTATAATCGTTGGGAGTAGAATCCTTTTTTTTTTTTTCCCTCTCACTTCTTTTATTACTTTCTTATTTATTTTATTTGCTAATGGCCCCCTGTCGTGTAGCGATATATCAGCGAGATGGTTGTTAGGGATGTGGAACTTTTGCATTCTTTTTTTTTTTTTTTTTTTTTAACTTTTAATTAATTTTTTTAGTTTCCATATGGGGAAGGGATGGGGATTGGGTTTTATTACAGTGGGAGCCATGCCGGCTTGATAAGGTCCAAAGTAATAATAGAGAGAGACCCATCACGATCCCCCCACCCCCCTCAATCTCTGCATTATTGTTACAATTATTTATTCCAATAATACTCATATTACATGAGCATCACAGTCCGTTTTAACTATGAACGGGGTCGTGCATTGTCGAAAATATCCTCGGCCGACATCAATCAATCAGAGAAAGGAGAGGGACGATTTTGAGAGGTCATGTTATTGTTTTTTTTGGAAGGTAAATTTCGAGATATTTCAGAGACGCTCATACTATCAACAAGCTTTTCAGACTAATCCCTTGTACTTCTATGATGCTTATTGTGATTTGTTGGTGGAGGAAATTTTGCAGCTTTTGGATTTGACTTTTATTTTATGTTGGGGTTGTGTTAAATTATAAAGGGGTCCACTTGCGGGAAAGAGTGTTGGATACCATGTTGCTTGTTGGTGATTATTCCCATCCATGTGAAGAGAGAGCATCTCGGCTTTTAATAGTAGAATAAATACTCATGAGGTATCTGTTTTTGAGTGCATATAGACTATTGTATTGATTGAGTATTAAAAATTTAAAGAATTTTATCTGGCTTTGATTGTTTGATTGAAATTGCAACTATTGTGGTTGTGTTACAAACAACTCAACCACATGAAAAATACACACCATAAGTTTCGGGAAAATTAGGTACTAGTCCCTTTTACGGTCCTTGATTTGCATACAAGTCGTGTGAAGGGTTGATATGAAAATTTCGCAGGGTTTCGCGCTGAATGAAGCTCTTATTGTCAACATTTTTTAATTTTTTACTTTTAACATGTGACCTCTTTTATTTGTACTGCTCAACTAACAATGTTAGTTCCCCTTCTTCTTCTTCTTCTTCTTCTTCATCATGCAGAAGTCGTTTAGAGTCTTGCAATGATCATTGAAGTTTTAACCATAATACATTTAATTGTATTTTAATTTTCTCTTAAATAAAAAAAAAAATCTTAATTACATTAGTATATAGTAATAGTATTATGCATCCTTTATTAAAACTACCTTCCTACAATATGTTTCAAATTTCACTTATTTTTTGTGTGCGCGCGCGTGTGGGTGTGGGTGTGGGGGGATGTTGCAATTATCAATTAAGAACTGAAAAATGAAACAAAACAAATAAATATGGGACTCGACCCATTTTAGATTAGGCCAAACCAATGCCCCATAGTAACTGTGTAATTGGTCCTGGATTTAGTACAGAGATTACTTTAATACAAACAATCAACTTTTAGCTCAGTTTGAATGATTCCAATAAAGCTTAATGAAACAGTCACAATTTGAAATTTTGCATAGAAATCACCATGGTCAGACAGCTAAATAGAATATCTGGAGTCTGACATCATCCATGTCGACCTCAAAACTCTTTATGGAGAGAAATGCACGAAAATTATGTTGGTTGTATTCTGTATTTTCATAAAAATTTCCAGTATTTTTAACTCTCGTATTCAACAAGATATTAAAACATAAACAGAAAACAAACACTGTTTTGCAATATTACTATGTAAACAAATTAATAGGGAAAGAGATGTCGGGTCTGGGAGGGAGTAGTCGCGATAATAAATTACTGACTTAGAAGATTGAGACCGGCACCACTCTCTTTCTCATCTCTTATCTCACGTGAGACTAAACATATTGGCTAAAATGAACACTACTTGGAAAACTCAAGCTTTCTCGTAGGAATGTGTGTTGGTTTCTGGGTTCAATCTGACAACTAATCAAGATCACTGAAATATCAACAATCTAATTGGCCAGGTTGGCAAATATCAGGTGGGAGGTTTTCCGTTCAAATGAACGTTCCTTAATTTAAGAACCACCTTTCAATTTCCTTCCTTGGTTAAACACCAATTAGACTGATATAAATCAGTCTCAATATACTGAATATCAGTATATCCCCTGTATAAAGAAATTAATTCACTTATACAGTACTTGGAGTGAGGTACGCTTAAAGCGAATCTCCTTAAGACAATTACATCCCCGCACTTGTGCTAACGGGTTACTGGACGCTGGTTTCCCAAGATACAACACTCCTTCACGGTATTTGGATAGCACTACCAAATTACCGTACGGTCGAACCGTAGTTAACCAGTACCTTCACAGGATTGTTGAAGCAGCAGGACAAAGACAAATTTCGGAAGAATATTTGCCTTTACTTTGGAGGAGCACCCACTGTAAAGGAAGAAGGAAGGTTGAAGAATATTCTTCTTCAGAATTCCCAGATTCAGACAACAATTCTATTAAAGAATCTGTTGAATTTTCTGAGCTCTCTTTCAGAACCAATTTTGTAGAATCTCTTTTGGAAGTCGCTTCGGAAACTGAATTTCCCACTTCCTATTGGAAGTCACTTCAAGACTGAGAGAGAGAGAATCTCCTTAGAAGGCAGATTTCTTTCTGCTGGTGGTGTGTTTCAATTGAGAATTCGGAGCGCTATTATAGCGCTCCAGGAGGGGCCAACGGGTCCGAACCCAACGAAAAGTTGCAACGGTTCGGTCTGAACCGTTTTAATGGTTCGACCCAACAATCGCAACTGTTGGCTGTCCAACTGGAGCAATCTCAACTGTTGGTTGTCCAACTGGAGCGTTTCGGATCCGGATAGCGGGGCGGGTCCATTGGCGGGCCGGTTCGGATCCGGATAGCGGAGCGGGCTGTGAGACCTGATTCAAAAAGAACCAGGCCGGGTAGGGAACCCGAACCCGAACCCAAACCAGAAACCAGAACTCAGACCCGAGCCCAGCGCCGGCGCGGGCCGGCCGGCCGCCGCCGCCGCTAGCGGCGGCGCGCGCACAGCATGTGCGGGCATGGTTCCCTCCCAATCGCGCGTGAAAACTCCAAGTACCCAAAGGGCACGCCTTTTGTTCTCAATTTTCTCTATTTAAACACTACGAACTTCCATCCATGGCTAATGTGGGACTAAATGGTTTTAGTTACCTTTAGTCTCATTTTGGCTTTGAATTAGACAATATTTAGACTTGAATATCTCATTCATTCGCAGTCGGAATTGAACATGTGAATATACCACGTTCATTCCCATTGGAAGAAGAACACACTCCAACCATCATCCAATTGATTCGATCAACGGATCTCGCCGTAATTCAATTCAAAGATTCACATATATATTCTTCATATTCCAATAATGTGTTCACTCAAGCCAAAAAAAAAAAAAACTTGAGTTTTCGGGAAGACGAAATGAATAAAATAAAATAAAACATGAAACATAAATATAGATTGTGTAATCTTAGATTCATGATAGACAGCTTGCGGTTTTGAATCTAGACTTAGTCAATTCATCGTAATCTGATAGACATAATGGATTGAGTTTTGAATTAGGCTTCCTTACCAAATATTGACAGAAGACACACAGTAAGTACTCATCTATTTAGAAGGTGGATTGAGCGTTAATAACCATGCAGTAACTGACTCATGAGAATTTTTAGGCGTCAACCCTGCCCTCCAACCGCGGCCGTCATGGTTCTCTCTCACGTAGGTAAATCCTTTAAGAGTACTACAACTAGATATTATACCTTCCAAAATTCGCGTGTTGGACTTATTAAGAGTTTATCTCAATCTAACCAACTGTATCATAAAAGTATCGTCATCATAGAGAATGGCTAGTAGCTAGACAGGGCTATAAATAAAATATAACATGTTCGGGTCAATACTCCATACGAGTATCATCAGTCCAGCTTGTTTTTATCACATTGAACCTCTTTCATGGGAGTAGCTCGTCAATCAGAAGGTTGAGTTCTTACTTCAGTGAACTCATCTATGGGCTCAATCCTCTCCCTCGATGTATCTAAGATCACACTCCTAGAGAGGCCTTTGTCAATAAGTCAGAAAATTTTTTTTTGACTTTACAAAGTTCAGAATTACAGTTTCTCCCATTAAGCGTTTAACAGGTTTAAATCTGATCTGAATATGTATGTTTAGTTCTTATTAACATTAACTTGCTTCAATTACTCAATGATGGATCTAAAATCAGTATGAAGAGAAATAGAATGTACTGATCTAGGCATGATAGAAAATTCAGAAATTAAATCATTTAACCATGTAGCTTCTAAATAAGTAGTATTCAGAGCAATAAGCTCGGTCTTCATGGTGCTCCTGACAATCACTGTTTGCTTACAGGATTTTCAGGATACAACTGCACCACCAAATATAAATACAAAACTTTAGTAGACTTCACATTTTTTGAATTAGTGACCCAGATGGCATCACTATATCCTTCTATAGCATTGAGATATCCAGTGCAAGTCACAATAGTATCTCTTAGATATCTGAATACTCTCTGTAAAGCAGTCTAGTATTCTCTGCTATGGTTATTAGTGTACCTCCTTAGCCTAACAATATCATAAGTTATATCAGGTCTTGTCATGTTGGATACATACAGAAGAGAACTTATGAGTTGAGAGTATTTCAGTTGAGATACTGACTCATCCATCTTCTTCTTCAATGCAATTGAAGAGTCATAGAGTGTAAGAAAAATAATTATATTTGAAGAAATCAAATTTATGTAGCTTTTTCTCAATGATGTGGGATAGACTTAAGGAAATTCTTTTAGGGTCCATAGATATTCATGCTCAAAATCTTATCTGCAGGTCCCAGGTCTTTCGTGTCAAAATTTTGAAATAAATAATCCTTAGCCTTTAGAATTGCCCCAAGTGAAGTTTCAAAGATAAGAACGTTGTCTACATAGAGACGAAGGAAGATGTAGTTATTATTCATTACTTTAGAATAGATGCACTTAACATATTTATTAACGGTGAATTTGAAATGTGCAATACTTTTATTAAATTTCTGATGTCATTACTTTAGTGCTTGTTTCAGCCCATATAAGGACTTCAATAATTTGTAGACTTTCTTTTCGTGTCCCTTAGTTGTGAACTCTTTTGATTGGTGCATGTAAATTTCATCCTCGAGATCGTCATTTAGAAAAGTAGTGTTGACATCTATTTGATGTATTACCATTTTATGAATAGAATCTAATGTCAAAAGAACTCTAAGAGTAGAGATCATGGCGACGTGAGAGTAGGCATTAAAGAAATCAATTTCCATTTGTTGGATATAATCCGTAATAACTAATCGGGCTTTGTCGACAACGCCATCGAGTCTGTGTTATTTTTTGAAGACAATTTGCATCCTATAATTTTACATACTGGAGATATTTTACTGATTTTTAGATCCAGTGACTTCTTTCTGGTAAAGAGATTCAAAGAGTCAATTGCTTCCTTAAATGAGTCAGAATATCACATTCAACAAAATAGGTAAAGAAATCTTCTCTGAAGTTTTTATGAGTATTAGTTTTTGGCTCTTCTTGGTTTTGTGTCAGTAGGCGGAGCACAACTAGACGAAGAATATCGGAGGTAGAAAGATTGCAAGAAGGGTTACTATGAACTCTAGATTTGAAAGGAAACATGTTTTCAAAGTATATAACATCTCTAACTTAATGATTATGTTGTTGGATGTTTCACTGATCTCAGAGTTAGCCATTAAGAAACGGTTAACATTACTTTTTAGTGTGTATCCACTGAATGCAATATCTGCACTTTTGTGCTTAAATTTTCTTTTCTTGGGTTCATTATTGAAACCTTAGCCTAACAACTCCAGACCTTGAAGAAATAGATGTTAGGAATTCTTTCTTCTAATGCTTATAAGAAGTAACGTAAGAGGCTTTGTGGGGAACCCTATTAAGGATACATCAAGCAGATTAGAGAGCTTCACCAAAGATTTTCGGGTGGATCAGAGTTAAGTATATACAGTTCATCATGTCAATGAGTGTTCTATTTCTCCTTTCAGCAACACTATTGAACTGTAGTGTGTAGTGAGCAGTCACCTAATGAATAATGTCGTTCTCTTGACAGTATTCAATCATTTTGTTTGAGGTGTAATCACTCATGATCAGATACTAGTATCTTAATTTTCTTTTCAAGTTGGTTCTTAGCATCAGGTTTGTACACCTTGAACCAATTGAAGACTTCATCCCTAAATTTTAGAAGATAGGTCTAAAAATATCTTGAATGATCATTTATGAAAGTTACAAATTATCTTATATCACCTCAAGTGAGAACTTTATTTAGTCACACACATCATTATAAATTAGTTCGTAGGGTTCAAAGTTTCTTATGATAGACGCAAATGATTTTCGGATGTGTTTTCCTTAAATATATATTTCACACTTTGAAGTGGAATCAAATGAAGTCTTGAGAATGAGATTAAGACTAATTATTTTCTTGATATATTTAAAGTTCACATGTTCCAATCTTCCATACCAAACATTACAAGATCTAATGTTCTAAGCAGTTGAAATATGAATTTTATTATTATAAGTATTTATTACATTGTCTAAAAAGACCATCACTGACAAAACCTTTGTTAATAAATACATTATTCTTAGATATTACAAATTTATTGCATTTTTTACAATCATATATCCAGTTTTAAGAAGATGAGATTCGCTGATTAGGTTCCTCCGGAGAGTGAGTATATGCAAGATGTCTTGAAGAGTTAAATTTTCTCAGAAGTCATCGTTAGTTCAATGCGTCCAATTCTCATTACTTCTTCAGTGAACTTATCTGTTAGACTCACGCTTCCTCCACGTTGTTCCTGATAGGATTTAAACCAGGTGTGACTAGTACATACATGAATGTTTGCATTTGAGTCTAACCACCAGTCTGAGAAAAAGTTGTAGAATTGACAAGAGGAAAACAAGTTACTAACCTAAAGGGTTAGGATCTTGTTCTACTATGTTGATTTTGTACCTGAAGTTTCCTTCGTTCCCTTTTACAGCAACTCTGAGCGGTTCCATCTTCCGCTGGAAGCACTGAAGAGCTAGATGGTTGGCTCCTCCTTCGTTCCCTTTTGCAGAACTTCCCATTAGACTTGTGGCTAGAAAATTTAGGTTTAAAGGAGGGAGAATGAGAGTGATTGATTTTTTTTAATTTCTCACCCTTAAAATTTATGTTTTGGTGCTTAGGCTCATCTTTTACCAAGTTCACTTTGATTTTTTATTTCATACTTGATTTTGGAGTTGAGCCTTTGCTGATTTTCAATACGAATCATCTTCATTACGAATCAGAGTTAGAAGCTCCCATACTTGTAACGAAGGTCTCAAGAAAATTTGACCATGATGGGAGGAGTTAGAGAGGGAACCCTAGTAAGAGTTTGGAAAGGGGATGATGAAGATGTCACAGGCGAAGATTTAAAAGATGAAATAGTGGCATCAAGGGCAGAGATTAATCCTAAGATGATCAACCATTATTTCATTTGGTTTACCTATCGCTTAAAGCATGCATCAATGATTTGTCTGATTTGATATTTTTAGATTGATCTTGGTTAGCCATAATGTTTCAAGAGAAAGATTTTGTTGGCTCTGTATTCAATATTTGTCAAAATGTAAAGTGTCAGAATACATGTATAAGTTGGCTGGTTTTAGATTATGGTATGCAAATATAAAAGTGTAGAGATATTACTTAATTACAATTTGTAGTGACAATAAATTCCTAAGATAGAATTTACTACAATAATAAGTTAGAATTCAATCTACAATATGAAATTCAATTAAAACAAGAATAATATTCTAATTGAATTATTTGTAGCAAGTAATATAGAGATTTAATTAGCAACTATGACTGTAATTTAAATTCAGTAATGATAAATTTTAAGTTAAGTAATTATCACTGTAATTTCTAAATTAGTAATTATGAACGTAAATTACTTTTAGCAGTTATTTAATAAACTTTGGAAAATAGAAGTTGCAGGAAATTGACAGTAAAGTACTTTTATCAATTATTTAATAATTTTAGAAAATAAATGTTTTACAGTAAATTACTATGGCAGGAGTTTGTTTTGCAGAAAATTTACAATTTTAAAAAATACAGAATTTATAAATCAGTCTTCTAGATTATTGGTTGTATTTTGTATTTTTCTAAAACTTTCAGTATTTTAATTTTTGTATTAAACAAGATATTAAAATTAAATAGGAAACAAATTATTCGACAATATTACTTTGTAAACAAATTAAAAGGGTAAGAAATATCTAGCCTGAGAGAGAGCAGTCGTGATACAAATCATTGTCCTAGAAGACTGAGACCCATCTTATTGGTGGGTATTGAACGGTCACCGTCGATTAGCGGTAAAAACCCACCGGAAAGCATCAGGGTTTTAGCGCAAATCTCTGCTCAGATAAGAAACGGGCGCTTATGAAAAGAATATAAACCAGTAATAATTTTAAGAAGGAAGAGAGTTTTCTCAATTGTGGGGTGAGTACAAGAGAAAGAACTGAAGAGCGAGGAGAGAATAGGGTGAGAAATGAATGGTTTATAAATCACTCTCCTTCTCATTTCCTATCTCATGTGAGACTAAACATACAAATAAAATGAACACTAGTGAAAAATTAGACTCAAGCTTTCAATAAGTTGTGTTCACTTGAGCCCAACAAATTATTCCAAAATTAACAAAAGTGATGTCTACTCCTGACCTTAAGTTGTCTTTATTAATAAAAGATAATATAATGTAATTTCTTCTATTTTATTCAGCGGTGAGGCCTCTTGCAGTCCCGTAACACTAGAATTTTTTTCTGTACTGCAGCTACGGCTTTCTTCTCGAAACAAAAACAAAAAAAATTATTTTAAAAGTTCCTCAACTTTTTTTTTCTATATACATTTTTATCCAAAATTCAACATCACCAAACTCCCATCTCTCCTCCTGATTATTAGGGGCTGTTTGTTTAGTCGTAAAAGTCATAAAACTCTGTAATTCATAAATGACTTACAACTCAATTATAACTACGGCGTTTGTTTGGACGGTAATTCATAAAAGACTTAAAGTAATTCAACTATCACTCACAACTCAATTACTACTTACTTAGTCCACTTAAAGTTAATTTTATGGTCAAGTAAATTTGTATTATTTTTTATGTTAATATTAATTTTTTTTAAAATTTAAATTTTTTAGTATTTATTTGCAATAATAAAACTTTTTAAATCATCAAATAGTTAATTTTGTTGTCAATTTTTTCACTTACGACTTACAGATTACGACAACCAAATACCGTAAAATACAATACATTTTCTCACTTACAACTTTGTATTACCAGCCAAACACCATAAAACTTACATGCATATAACTCACTTACAACTGTAAAATATTTTATCAATTACGACTTACAAATTATAGACAATTACGACAACCAAACAGCACGTAACCAATCACACAACTAGTTATCACAAAGGAAAAAAATATCTAAAAGGAGAAAGTTGATCAAGGGGAAACCGATCTCCCAAGGGATAGAAAAACAATGAATGCAAACGATGGGAAAGCGCCACTAAATGTCAATAAAGCCCCTCTCCCCCTCACAAAGCACTTGCCCCTCTCCGGGGCATTTGTAGTCAAACCACGCAACACTTCCGGGTGCATGGATGGCCTACGGAACTCAAATCTCATGCCATGCAAATATGCAAGGCAACAGAATGTAGCCATGCTTCTCTTGCTTTCATCCGAGAGGGCCCATCAGAATTGACGGCTGAGATCGAACCCACAACAGTGAAGTCTAACATCGGCCGTTCAGTTTTGCGATCGCATGCGATCGGTATGATCGGAATCGTTGATGAGCAAACGAACGGCTGGATTTGGCGCATTCACATGCGGTGCACGGTGGAGAGGTTCTCTTTCTGATCCCTGTTGTACCTAGTCCTTCGGTTCAATCTGGGGGCCGTGATCGGTTTAACGACAACCGTTGGATCTCGATCGGTGGCTGCCGAAGGGCCTCCCCTAATTGTTTTGGAGTACAGGGGACAACCAGGACTATAAGCAAATGGTGGGCCCTGGTGAAATTTTGGCTGGGCCCTGTTACTGTACTGATGCAACAGTTGCTGTTTTGCAAATAAGTTCCAATTCTTTTTCGTATTTCGCTGTCATATTGAAAAGTCCTAATTTTTCGCATTTTGTGACAAATAGAAAATCAATTCCAAAGTCCCTGATGAAATTTCTTACAGTGGAACTTGTATTTAGAATTGTAGAATTCTGAAATATTCTGGTAATTTAAGATCCCATGGCATATGTGAATGCAAGACAAGTACCAAACAATTGAACTTACATAAATTTTATCATTTCTGTGCTCCAAATACACACACAAAAAAGAAGAATGAATTCTTGTATTTTGATATGTTATCTTTGGTATTGATAGAGGAATTCAGAATGTTGGCAGGGAATGTTTTCTGTGACGGGAGAGTTTCACAGGTTCTTCACACTCTGAAACTTACGATTTACAAAAACTTTTAGATTGAATAGAAGCTGCAAAAGAGAAAAATGCGGGGAGGCTTCGGTGAGATGCTCACAAGAGAAAGGGGAAAGGAAGAAGTCAAGGGAAGAGAGAGAGAGAGAGAGAGAGAGAGGGGGGGGGGGGGGGGGGGGGGGGGGGGGGGGGGGGGGGGGGGGGG